>NJDD01003784.1:27513-56320 GCA_002245505.1 Calephelis nemesis | reverse complement strand
TCAATTATTCACTTATGTCGTGAATGTAAACGAATAAAATGTATTAATTATGCTTTTATTTCCTCAGCTGCGATTAGAGAAATAAAATATAGCGCAATGAAGTTCGCCGGGTCAGCTAGTTATTTTATATTTTATTACAAGTTCATCACATAGTCCGTTTTAATGTTTTAAAATATGATAATTTCTTGTCACATTCTATCATAACTCATAATGATTGGTAAATTTTATATTTTATACTTACATTACAAGCTTTTACCAACAGCTTCGTTTTCATTAAAGTCATTAAATAAGTATCCTATGTTACTTTTAATACCTCCAAAAATATGTATACAACTGAACCAGTTCAGAAGCTTCCGCGTGAAAGAGAATAAACAAACTTACATTGGCAGTTATAATATTAATAGGAATTACAAAACCTTTTCTGAATTATAGAATATGCATCAATTTACACAAACATTTCAAAGACATAAATATAATTTTACGTACTGATTTGTTCTGATAATGTTATAAAGCATTATCTCATATGAAAAGTATCTTCACGCCAATATCCTCAAAGGGGAAGGCAGAGGTAGAACCATGACAACTACGACTAGCCGCAGACACTAATCCCACAATGTGATTCTTTATCTTAGCCAGGGCAATGTTGAATGTCTCTGATCAGCGTCAAATTTTTAAAAAGTAAAAAAAGTATCTTCACGCCTATATCCCCGAAGAGGTAGGCAGAGGCACAACCAAGGCACCCACGCAACATTTTTTTATTAGAAAATTGGAAAAACCCAATTTGTTTTCGTTGTTTCTTTTTTGTTTTGTATTTGATAAGTACCAAATGTTTTTATTACTCTCTCAGCTTTGACTATCGAGGTAGCTTTAGTTTAGTTATTATCTTTAATTATTAATAATTCGAAATTATACTAAATAAGTAGACTAATGACGTCTTAGGCGTTGGTTTAATTAGTCACCGCTAACGCAATCATGCGATGCAACAAACGCACCGATGTGCGACGCCGACGCATCATCGGGCTGTTTCAGTTGACTCTGTCGTTACATAATCTGCATATTGGATTTAAATATTTTAATTCAGGGACATTTACATTGAAAATGGTGTCATTAGTTAACAAAATCGAAAGCAGCTTTTTTTGGAGTGAAAACTTCCTTAGCGGCGTTACGCACATTTTTTTGAATGGGTAAAAACTTCTAAACTCGCGTCAGGACACGTGACCTGATCGAAAATTCTTAAGACGCCGCAGGGTGCTTGCGTGAATGTTCGTGTTGTCATGTTTGTGTACGATAGCGCAATAAATATACTGTATTTTATCACATAAATGATAGTACTATCATAATGATAATCAAAGCAATTCGTGCAAAATTATTCCCTAACCATTCCAAAATATTAAAAATGCACAACGTTAATATTCAGGTTTTCACTTCTGCCGACACTCCCGGAGTGCAACCTGTCGTTTTCTTTAAAGCAGCGTATGGTGTCATTAGATAGTATCATATAACAAAATCAAAGACACCGTTAAAAATGGTATGCCGAGTCAGAAGCACAAAGGTTTTATGCATTGATAACTTTTTGAAGTGAAACTTCTTTATCGGGGTTGGAAAAAAAATTAGTGTAACATTTTTTCGTTACGCGTCACATTTTTCCGTTACACGCCATCTTTGTTCTTATCTCTACCACGCGTGATTCGAAGTATACTTTCTCAAGCGAAGTAGGGATTGGCAATAAACTTTATTTAACCAATTTCTGTAAAGTTGCATATAGTAAATAATTTTTTGAAAAATAACGTCATAAAGACGTTTCAATTCTTCACTTCTGACGAGTGTACGCTAGTACACGCACACATTTTTTTTCTTTATGTCTGACTGATCCGACTCTCCTAGATGACTGAAAACAAGTAAGTCGTGACATGTTTGTTCATACCATGTTGTATGACATTAGCGTTCAGGACGGGCTTTAAAGTTCTATTTAAAACCCGACGGAAAAGAGGTGTGTTACAAATTTGACGTGTCAGTGTATGTGTCTGTGGCTTCATAACTGCTAAAAAGATATTTTATTGAATCAGGCCTTACTTTGCGGTAATCGATTATAACAATAATAATAATAAATAACAAATAATCTCTGGACAAGTTACAAAAACTGAATCTAACCCCAAAGTAAGCAAATATGCTTGTGTTATGGGTGTTAGTCAACGATACTAATACATAGAAATACTTAAATAGATACCAGAATAAATTTAATAAACACCCAGACCCGGAAATGCAGACATCTTAATGTTCATCACACAAATGCCTGACCCCGTCGGGAATCAAACCCGAGCCTCGCGGTTGTTCGGTGTATTTAGGCGTGTACGCTAGTCACTCGACCAACGAGTCTCGAGACTCGTTCCCACCGCCCACCTCCAGACTACCGGAACATTTAACTTTAACCCTACCTGGTTGTCACATGCGAAGGACGTGCCAATTTATATCGTTCCCCAAGTTCTTTCTTTATTCGTGTTCTTATCACGGAAGTCGGCGGTGGGAACTTTAGTTTGGTTTGTCACATTCTGTGTAGTTTGGAGGATTATTTGCCACAACAGTTACACTACTTGCGCGGAATTAGCAAAGTAAAGGCTTATTTTACATCGGCGAAAAAGATGACATTGTCAAGATTGATTTTAGTAACATTGTGGATATGTTTGGCCCGGTTTATTGATTTTTTAAATAAAATAATATTAGATATCAGTATGTTTTACTGCACAGTTATCCAATCTGAGTGAGTGAGACATTTATATCACTTAAGGATTCATTACGATGTACCATTTTTGTTAATAAAGTGAAACGTGTGATCATAGGAGCAGTAGCCATCGCTCGTGTAGGATAAAAGTGATTTCGTTACGTACAAATTTTTTCAGGGACAAAAAATATGTGCAGTGCTTAAAATACTCTAATCACTTTGATACTTTTCCCCGGAATCAGATTTGTATCAAGGACACTGAAAATAACTAGAAACGAAACAATATAAAAGATGAAGCCTAAACGAGAGTTCCAAAAGATTTAGTTGTCAAACAGATTATTTGTAATTTTTTTTTGCTAATCAATTTCCCGTGTTAATCCGGGTTCGCTTTTTAGAATGAATTAACCACCAAGCGAGTAGAGGTTAAACTACTTTTAATTACCAACAATACAACTGCTGGTACTGTGCAGCAACTTGCCCGGGTGGGATCCACTGCCTTACCTATTGCTATTGTCAAGGGACAACGATGCACCTGTAACATCTATGGTGTCTAAAGGTCACGGCTGTCTTTTACCATCAAGCCAGCTAGTAGCTAGATTTATATCACAAAATATAGACACGTGCAAAAGTCAATATCATATTTTATGCACCTCGCTTTTGACAACTACACTGGGCATTCGTGCTAGGGTTGTCTATTTAGCTTAAGCATAATCACATAAAAAAATTGTGATTTATATGAGAACCTTTCTTATTGTTTGATTTGTGAATGAACCAAGAAGAACCTAACCGTAAACTGATAGTTAGTAAAATGTTTTAATAAAACGAAAGTAAATGAAAATTATTTATGTATATTGAGATGTTAAAAAATATTTAAACATACTAACTTTATCGCCTCTGTGGTCGAGCGGTCCGGGTGTTGGACTTGACTGCACGAGGTCCCGGGTTCGAATCCCAGGTCGGCCAACAAAAAGAAAATTGGATTTTTCCTATTTTCTAATTAAAAAAAAATGTTTGTCGGGATTGGAAATGTGCCCGGTTGGCGATAGGCTTGCCACCTATCACATTGTGGGACTTAGTGTCTTCGGCTAGTGGTGGGTGCCTTGGTTGTAGCTCTGCCTACCTCTTCAGGGATATTGGCCTGAAGATACCTTTTTTTTACTAACTTTAATCTATAACATTGTGATGGGCCACAACATTTTAACTTTTCATTCATTCAAGGAATTCATTATTTATGTTTATTGAATAAAGTTTTTAAGTGAATTCAAATCACTTATTAGAAACTTCATTATTAATTGCAAATAATAATAATAAAATAGAAAAATAATGTAGACTTCCGCAGTGAATGAAATCGTGGTGCTCCTTTTTGAAACATATTTATATTAATACTCAAAAATGTCCATTAGATACTTGTAGTACTTGTATTACTTGTAGTGTATTCTAAAAACTCATTTTATGTTAATTAAAAACTAGCTATGTCACTATTATAATTGTTATACTCTCGGACGAATTAGTTGAGTCTCTTAGGACAAAAATGTTTACGCTGTGTCGGAATGGTTTATAGCTAAGTATTTAATTACTACGTTATCTGATCACTCCTTCCCGTTTTTAAATGGTTTTAAAAAATATTGCGCCATGATCTCGGTACTGGATAACCTTGCGCAAACTTTCTGAATAATTTTTGCACTCAAATTTGTCGATGTTTTTTTATAATATATAAGTTGAGACAATAATAATTGAGTCTGTTTAAATGGGACCGGTTCTTTGTTATGGTGGTTTTTAATGTCACTTTTAATGTTATTTTGGTAACGAGTTAGTGTTATAATTTATCTTCACGCCCATATCCCCGCAATGGTAGGCAGAGGCATAACCAGAGCATCCACGACTAGCCGAATACACTAAGTCCCACAATATGATAGGTGGTAAGCCTATCGCCAACCGGGCACATATCCAACCTCGAGCAACATTTTTTTAGTTATAAAATTGGAAAAACCAAATTTTCTTTTTGTTGCCCGACCCGTTATTTAAACCTTAAAACTCATGCAGTCAAGTCCAACAAGTAGCCAAAATGGTAAAAAGTAAACAGCCTTTTTTTGTCAAACAAGATATCGATCTGCAAGTATCATGTTCAAAAACCACAAATTCCTAAGTTAACCGCAAGGTCCTTACTAATAATATCAATTGTATCTTAATTTTTACTGTAACATTATAACTAATAAATGATAAATATCTTTGCCCTTAAGGTGTTAAACGCACTGCTGACCAATGAGTATAATACCTGTTATTACTTATGAAATGTTTCTTAATATGTAGAGGTGTGAATTGTACGAAACGGTAATGTTTTCCGCAGCACATGTAAAATACTTGTAACAAAAACAGTTGTTGTTTGATTTATTAAGTGTCCGACATTGCTACTGAAGTTGCAAGCGATGATTGTCAGAATTATTTAATGAAGTTTTGGCGCCAACGAGAGAAAAGGTGGTCGTAGTTTATGCATAGCTATAGAATTTCGTGTTTATATTGAGTGACATTAGTCAACTTTTGGTAGCATTTTGTGAAATTTTGCTAAGCAAAAGTGCTAAAATGAAATAATCATGAAGAAATTAGTATATCATGTACTTTCTAGTTGCCGCCAACTCTCATAAAATGAGCTTGAGCAATCACCGCTTTACTCAAGACCTTGACATGACGGCTTTCTTTCTTTGACGGCTTATTATACTAGTATATATTAACTTTTACTAATTTAAACCCAATTTTTTAAAGCTTGATGCAATTTCCAACTTGCCTCAAGGCAAATGCTAACGTTAATGCCAAAACTTAAAAAAGAAAAGATTATCTAATAAGGATCGAGTCTAAACCATATTCCAAATCTCTTACATGTAAGTATAATTAGCCATTTATGTGCCCGATTATACAAACAATAACAACTTCTTAAACATTAAACCTCTTTACAGTATAGCTGATAGATTATCGTAGTGCTGTTTGTTCAAATAATAAAAGTTGCGATCCAACACTACGAAAAATTATCATGAAGTTTGTTGTCGAGCATGGTTGGCCATACCGAAGGATAACATTTAAATTGTTCAAAAACTATGGTATACAATGCAGTGCAAAATGCCAGACGCAATAACACAGATTTAAATGTGTCCAGAACAAAAAGATCGAGAAAAACAACTCCGCGAGAAGATAGAATGATAGCCAGTTTAGGCAAGAAAGATCCGTTTTTAGGCTCTATTTTAATTAAACACAAAGTGTTTGGGACAGACGAAAGAGCTGGTGTCTCAGCGAGGACCGTTCGACGACGTCTGGTAGAAGCAGGGTTGTTCGGAAGAGTGGCTCGCAAAGTACCGTTGTTGAAGAAAGAACATAGAAATGCTCGTTTGGCGTTTGCACATAAATATGGACATTGGTCCTACGCCCAAAGGCAACATGTATTATTCTCTGACGAGACCAAGGTTAATTTGATTTCTTCAGATGGAAGGCAATACATACGGCGTCCAGTAAAAGCGGAAATGAATCCAAGATTCACAAAAAAAACATTAAAATGTGGGGTTCATTTTCTGGACGTGGAGTGGGACCTGTGAGGAAAGTTCAGGGTAACTTAGACCAACATCAATACAAGGCAATTTTGGAGGAAACGATGCTTCCCTATGCTGAGGGGCATCTCCCTATTAGGTATATGGACGTTTCAGCATGATAACGACCCAAAACATACCGCCCCTTCAGTCAAGTCGTTTCTTACCAGTCAGTCAATATCGGTGCTAGATTGGTCAGCAAACAGCCCGGACCTTAACCCAATTGAGCACCTTTGGCACGAAATCAAGAAAAAAGTAGCCACTTATCGTACCACAACTTTAGATGAACTTAATGAACTATGAAGCTTTTTGTGAGGCATGGGCAAACATTCCTGTCGAAACATGCCAGAAACTGATAATGTCTATGCCATATCGGTGTCAAGCGGTAATTACTAACAAAGGTTTTGCTACTGGGTACTGATTTTACTCAGTCATATAAAGCATAATAGTCGGACCAAATTATGCAAATAATAGTTACTGAGAAATCAATAGGGTTTTATATTTGTATGTACATAACAAGTTATTGTTCTTCACTATCTTGCATGTCCCTAATTAGTTGACCACGACTGTATATGAAGACTAATCTAGATAGAATAATCTCGTAGAATTCTATCTCGTCAAAATAGAATGAACATCAATCAGCTAAGTTATCCTGGCTGCTAAATTAATGCTTTCTACTTTTGTTGTTTTGTCTAAAAAATCCTAATCTTAAATTAATTAACAACTCACCAGTTCGATTTAAATTATAGTAGTAAATGTAGTATTATCCTATTAATATTATAAATGCGAAAGTTTGTATGTATGGATGTATGGATGTATGGATGTTTGTTACTTTTTCACGCAAAAACTACAAAGCCGATTACGATGAAATTTGGTATGTAGGTAGCTGAAGACCCAGAATAACATATAGGCTACTTTTTATCCCGGAGTTCCCGCGGGATTGGGACTTACGCGGGTGAAACCTCGGGGCGCAGCTAGTTTCTTATAAAACAGGAAATTTATCTGCTGGTTTATCATCCAAACCTATAAAAGGAACATCATGTGCTACTTTTGCAACATAATTTAGAGATCAGAATATTAGCCGCGGTTGGATTGCATTAATCTTTGGTTTAAAAAATATTTAATACGAGCCGTTGCCCACGGCATTGCCTGCGTGGCAAATGGTCACACAGGAATATTTTTTCGGAATAAAAAACTAGCCTATGTGTTCATCCAAGTAACACACAGAGGGTCTATGTGTGTGCCAAATTTCATGAAAATTGGTTCAGCAGTTTTTGTGTGAAGGAGTTACAAACTAATAAAAGTACAAACTTTTGAATTTATAATATTAGTATGATATACGAGTATTTCTTGTGTAAATAAACAGTAACCTAATTTTTATTATTAAAATTAGGCAATTCTTTATATCAATACATCCGACTAATACTTTTTTCTCCAACTATAATGCTCCTTCTTTTGTGCAGATTTAAGTACTAAAATATCTAAATTAAAATTATCAACAAAAGAAATAAGCAAATAAGTGAAACCTTAAGTTGATTCTTAAAACTTTGAACGAACGAACGAATATTCTGTATGCACTTTTAAACATGACAATAATACCACCAGTACCGTTATATTAGAAGTACCAGTAAAATTTTTCATCATAACCATTTAATCCAAACTTTTTTCATTTGTCTATGTCACGTAACAAGATAAATATGATAGTTTTGTTTCTTACCAGCACGCCACCTGGGCACGGTGACAAAAAGTTTATTCCTCCATCGCTCCACTCCAACAGGTAGTGCATTTTGTGGTATCAAAGCTCCAGACTGAAAAGCCTGCTGCTTCATGTAGGGGTCAGGAAACTCCCAGTCTAACATATTCCAAGAATAATATTCTTTCAGTTTCACAGCCCCCGACGTTAGTGCTATCAAGCAACTTAGAAGAATTAGTATGTTAGCCATTTTCTGTAACAAATTAAAAAAAATCATTAGCTTTATAGTCATAATATCTTTTTTATATTACAGAATATTGCCCGTGGCTCACCCTCGCTTTTTGTTTGCAACGAATATCAAAGTTGATTAAAAGTGCTAAGTTAAAAGTTTGCCTGTTCTTAAAAAAATAGTCTTTTAAAAAAAAGGTTTTAATTTCAAAAATTGTAGAATGACTGAAATTTTTCAGATCAGATTAAAATAATTATAAGAAAGGCTATTTCATAATATAATGATTGGTGTTAAAAAAAATAGAGTAAACTATGAAAAGATTTTTTATCGCACATACGAAATACATTTAAAACTTTTTTCATTATTTAATTATGTATCAGCTTACTAGCGCACAAGCTCTACTTATGGAGAAATCCAAGGCTTATCTATTCACATAGTAAAACAGTAATGAAACTTAAACGTATATTTCTTAAAAACAGTAATTGCTATGTACTGTTTAGAGGATGCAGGACCTAAAACGAGGATAATTAAAATGTTTGCATATTTGTCGGTTTACTTTTAACCCAAAAACTGTTGAATAAATTTTTACCAAACTTGACCCAGGTTAACATTAAGGACACCTTTTATTACGGGGAATTATTTCGCATCTATAACTACCACGAAAAGTAACTTTAACGCGTGAACGAAGTCGCGGGGAACAGTTAGTTATACATAAGACGTGATAATCACAATAATGTCCCGTATAACTTTACATAATAAGCCTAATGGATTTTAAATTATCCTCATTACAATCCTTATTTAAAATTATCTAATTAAGTCTTACAGTCTCCGAGCGACGTTCTATTTTCTCTGATATCGATATTAGCCAACGTGGTCATTTCTACTCGTATTTGAGATTAACTTTAAAAGTTTTGAGATTACATCCAATTACATAACGACAATTTAAATAAAATAAAAATATGTCATAAGCAAAATTGTTTAACAGGTATAGTTTTTAATATTTACGCAACTTTCGTAATAGTTAAGTACGATCTATAGTTATCAAAGTTATTTGTAATTATTAAAATTCATAGTTTATTTACATAGGAAAAACTGTGCTAGTAGGTCACTTCACATTAGTTTATTTTAAATTTTATACTGCCTACAACGGACATTGTTAATCCATATATTAATACGTGATGCCAAAACTTTGAACCCCTTTTTACGAAAATTGCGCTGACGCAGGAGCATAACATTTGGCACACTTATAGTTTATGTGTAAAAAAAGTGCAAAACACTAATATTTTTTTAAAAACAATGCTTGTAAAGTACATTAATTCAATAAATAAAACATTACCCACACTACCATGCATTTGACACATAAACAAATACATTGATGATAACGATAAAAGATCACAGATGTCACACTAAAAAGTTTAGAAACAAAGTACTTAGTTGGTCTCCAGAAATGAACATGGCGTTCTTATCAACAAGATATTAAAATTTATTATGGTCGAATTTCGAACATTTTATTAATATTTAAGTACTATCTATAGTTATCGAAGTTATTTGTAATTATTAAAATTCGTATTTTATTTACATAGGCAAAATTGTGTTTTTAGGTCACTTTACATTAATTTAATTTTACATTTTGTCTGCCTACAACGGACATTGTTAATTATTATTAAATGTTCATACCTTCACGCTATCGTCAAACTAGCAAGTGATTGTTAAATATATTTAAATACTTGTTGAAATATCGTGTTAAGAAATCTGATGTGCTGACTAGTCGAGGATTCCAAATTGATGGATTTATTGTACTCAATAGCTTATTATAGGCATAAGCCTATTTCTTTCTGGTGGAAAGTAGTGAGGAGATTAAACTGTTAGGGTACCAAACTGAAAAATGGCTATTCATTATTTCCTTGAAGACACTCAGATTATATTCATTAGGAAACACCTTCCGTAGTAAAGAAAAAGATTTCGAGTCCTTAACCATTCGAACGATAAAAGAGAAAACAAATGTCTTAGTTCATGCGCAGGGGATATCCTATCCTATCCTATCCAGTAAAGCAGAAATGACTAATGGCACAGATTGTATTTTTTTTGATAGAAAATAGAAAATAATACTGTTGTGAAGAGGACAATGACTTACTATACAAGAAATGTAAATCTGTTTGTTTGAAATAGGAAAAGTCAATTTCATCATTAAAACGATATATATGTCACATAGAAAAAATATTTTTATCAATGATTTTTATAATACCAGCCGATCCGGCGAACTTCATATCTCTGACAATAACAGCTGATGTGAGAAAAAATAAAGTATTGTTTTCTTATTTTCTCTGCAAACGTCCAGGTTTTTATCTTTAAAAAAACGTTTCCCTGACCATAACCAGTACAATAACAAATAATTAGCAATATTTGTACATTCGTTCAGGCGTAATGCGAAGACCACGCGAAAAGGGTAATGGGTGGAAGAGAATTGTCTCTTCCACCCATTACCCTTTTCGCGTGGTAATAATTGTATTAGGTTGAAATTAAAGAAAAATTAAAACCAGTTAATTAATTAGCTAATCCCAATTATAATAATTTATTTTAAACATTTATCTTTTAATAATAATTTATCTAAAATTTAGGTCAAAAATTCACACAACAAATTGGGTTTAAAATGAGAAAAATTGTAGATGACTGATAAATATATATATTGATATAAAAGATTGAAGTTAAGTAAAATAGTTTTAAAATTTGAAAATGAGAAAACAAGTGACTATTAAAAGATATAGACTGTTATCATAGCTGATATACTCATATCTCAAAAAAATGTGTTAAGAATATATGAAACAATTTGTTTTCATGAAAAGAATTGAGAGTAGAAAACTATATATCATTATAGTTTTAAGAATTTGACTAAGGTAGTGAAATTATAGCTATGTATTTACGAAATATAAAATGGGAAAAGACTTATCATCTCTTTTGTATTTTTAAGGCTGTAAATATTTTAAACATTGACATGTTTTAAATGTTATAATTATAATGTTGCGGAATTTTGTAAGATTTTTTATTGTAGGTACACAGTAGACTCCAACGTTATCTTCTATCGTTATGGAATATGAAATCCTATCTTTAATAAGGTGAGAAAGTTGAAAAGTTTAAACGTTACGGGTATTAAATAAAATATATACATTTTTAATCTATTGACTGACTACAAATGTAAAAATTTAGCCAGAAATATGATTTTTATTAGTCTAATCAGACTACTCACTATTGATTAAAATCTGTGAAGGTGCTTTGTTTACAAATAGCTTGTAAACAATTTATATTGTAAAATGATAGGAATTGATATTTAGAAATATTCTTCGGTAAGTCAAACTCACAACTTTTATACTGATGCAGAAAATTCGTATTCTTTTTTCGAAACCACTGTACATTTAAAAAAATATTAACGACCATTAAAATATTTTTTATAAAGAACATTTACAAAGAAAGTTAGCTACAAGTATCGCACGCTATACAGTAAACACTTATGCTTTTGATAAGTTATTATTATTTTTAACTCAACACGTAAGTAAATACGTAAAAAAAATAATAACGTACACTTCGTTATGGTCCCGTTATCGTAGTTGCTGAACTTAAACTGAGTTATCCAACTTACCCCTTACTATATAAAATGATTCAACCTCCTACTACATACTCCTTTTGCCAATAGCGCTAAGAAGGCAGTGCTATGAAATTTGAGACAGCGCAAGTTAATTTATATAGACCTTAGTACAATAAAATTAATGAAAGGCCTTGAACAAAATTTCCAAGTAAGTATCTTCACGCACGTATCTTCGAAGGGGTAGACAGGTTTACAACAGAGGCATTCAAGATTAGCCTAAGTTACCACTTAGGCCCAGTTATTACTTAGTAAGTTAATTATGTTTTATCTAAAAAAGGGTTAAAATATTGTTGCGCAAGATGACAGAAGAGTTCATAATAACTTTGGGAACTTTTGTTACCTGGATAAGTTACACAAATTGAATGTAACCCCAAAGTATGCAAATTATATGCTTGTGTAATGGGTGTTAGCTAACGATTCTTATACATAGAAATACTTAAATAGATACCAGAATAAGTTTAATAAACACCTAGACCCGGAAATGCAGGCATTTGAATGATATCACACAAATGTCTGCCCCCGCTGAGAATCGAACCCGAGCCTCGCGGTTGATCGGTGTAGTTATGCGTGTGCGCTAGCCACTCGACCAACGAGGTTAGTAACGCAATAATAAACCTAAATAACAGATTTTTTTGATGTAATAAATTACTTTTCTTGCTTAAATGCTTAAAAAGTATTTTCATTTGGGACCGGCTTTAAAAAAATCTTTAATATTTTTTTCCAATGCCTTGACTTCGCTCTGTAATAAAAATAGAGTCTATCTATACTTTCCTTGTCTATAGCACGGATTACGCCGGGCGTGGCGATCTGGTTACTTAATGTTACTTGTAAACTTTATTCTAGTTTTCATAAATATAAAAGTCATTTTTGATAAGGAATCAGATTGAATTTCAGTTTCAAAACATCACAGAAATGTAATAAATATCATAATTGCATGAACTAAAAAACGGAATTGTTTGTATTTATTATAACACATATTTCGAAAAAGTTGATGTGAAGCTCATTATTTAATTGCTCTTACTAGTTCTAAGACTAACGCACTTCAACAAAATAATTATAAATTAATTACTTTATGTAATTGAAACTGGTCATAATATTCAAACATAAATAAGTGCCAAGTGTAAGTCGGACTCGCCCACGAAGGGTTCCGTAGCAGCAAATAACATATTCGTAGAATAAAAGTTCCTGGAGTTAATAAAAAGCGATTTATGATTTAGGTATGACGTTTTAAAAAAATACTGGCTAGATTTCGTTCAATTCAGTTTTCAGTGGAAATTTACATTTACCAATTTGGAAGGGCCTCATGCGCAAACTATTTAGTCACCAAACACGTAAAAAAAAATTAAGTTTCAGTCCTTCTGTGGGAACATTACAAAATTTATCGTTTTTTGTATTTTTGTGTGAAAATATTATTGCGATTCTCAGAACACATCAAATTACCAAATTTCAACAGTATAATAGTTTTTGTAGTTTCAAAATGAAGTGGCTCACATAGGGACAGAAAGACAGACTTTTTGACTACGGAACCCTAAAAATAATAGTTTTCGATTTGCACTCACTTAAAAGTTATTAAAATTTTATTTCTTTACTACATATCATTTGAATTAGATGTCTTCCTTAGGTGCTGCACGGGAGAAAGAAAAGAGTTTTGTAATCTACAGAAGATTTAACTACTTTCCCATCGAGAAAACTTTCAAAATTTAAAAGACACATGATCAAACTTATTGCTACGGTGAGTGGTTGATTCAGTGCGAAGCTCAACAACTCAGAATTGGTACAGAAAAGGATACATACTAAAAAAGGGTTAATACTTAGGGTTCTGTACTAATTTTTAACTGTATACCCTATTGCAAAAATATGTATTAGATGTGAATTACGGCCAAGGCCCACTGCAATCCAGAACATAAATGTGTGCCGATTCAACATAACTAAAACCGCGTCGCAGTTGCAATACGAAGTTAAATACAAAGTTTTTTTATGACAATGGAAGGCAAACAAGTAGACGGATTTTTTGATGGTTAGAAATTCACGCTACCTAGAGACACCAAAGGTGGTAATGGTGCGTTGCCAATCTGAGGCCGGGATGTTAGGAATCGAGCAAAAGTAAGTTTTACCTGCTACCTTACTCTCAAAACCGGAATACGTCAACGGCAGGTGTTGGACATTATGGCGGCAGGAATCGGTAGGGCGGTAGTACCGATCCGGGCAAAACTCCACCACCTAGTTAGATGTCACGGTGTTGGTGACAGTAAGCCTATGCTCGCTTTTTACGAGCTGTCTGGCAAGAAGGCAGATGGTATATTCTGCAAAGGAGCCCGGACCAACACGATTACGGGGAAATACGAGGATAAGTTCGCAATTTTTTTTGCAATTTATACGTCCAAGGAAAATCTCATGAACCTGATTACTGATAATAAGTAACTGGTTTTAACTAAACTAGAACGAAAATAAAAAAATAATTATAAATTTGGAAGCCAAAATGAAGTAACATATCGATGTTAATACTTCAGCATTTGCATACATTTAAGACTACTAATCTTCTTATGAAACAGAGAAGCTATATCTGCTTTCAAGTTATTTTTCATGCTAAACACATCGTATGATAAGCTTAAGGAAGTGCTACGGTAATTAATTGGTGTGTGCTTAGTAACAATAAGGAAAGAGTCGCGTAAGTTGGATCTACATCTAACTGGACCTCGTTAGTTTTGACTACATTTTCCAATTAAGAATGGTAAAAGTAATGTAATAACACACTAGGTGTTATCTTAAATATTATTTTGCCTTTTTGAATCCAAAAGGATATTCTCGGTAAGTTTATAAAATATATTAAGCATTATACTAGTTCTGAAGAATACACTTTTATTATTTAGTAGCTTGGTATATATTAGTATCAATGTGATTAAATCTTAGGACGTGATTTGTAAAATGTCGGATTTATTTAAGAGTTCACACACTAATCATGGGTAATAAAAAAATACAGATTATAATTTTATCATTGCCTTCAGGTTCTGGCGCCAAATCCAAAACATTGCTTTTTTTTAAAAATTCCGTTTCGTGCGTTTAGTAAACAGTTAAAGTGGGTGACGCAATAATTGTGTATCACAAAAATGTTGTATTTTAAAAGTTCCTAAAAAAAGTCTGAAATAGGTAGCTGGTTATCTTTCAAAGTTGAGTCATGCTACCCTATTTATATTAATTAATAGCAGTTTAAAGAATTAATTAATTAAATTATATTTATATACGTGAATACTAAATAGACAAAGTTGCTATTTATATTATGGTCCTTCAAAAATATCTTAGAATAAATCATAGTTTTAAAAGATCTTCCTAACAAAACAATGAACCACGCGCGCATACTATGTGATTTACGTACCCACAAGACGGGCAGTCATGGCCTATGATGAAGGAGCTGACTGCCTCCCAACAGATGGGCGCAATTAACGCATTATTGTAAGTATCTTCACGCCCATATCCGAAGTGATAGGCAGAGGTACAATGAAAATTAAGATTTTGAAAATTCTTAAATTGTCATTGTTTACGCAACCAGTCCCTGACATCATCATCCGTCGGTTCATCTTATTGATTGTTATAATAAAACTGAAACCTAATTAAAATAATAAATCTAATTATTTTTAATTAAATAACAATTTCCGTTACATGGAATCTTGTGATAAAGCGATTAGATTACGTTAAGCTTAGGTATATAAATCTTATGTAGAAAAAAAAAACTTTTTGTAGTACCGATGATATAAAACTGCCATAAAGCGAAGAAAACAGCATTTTAAGGATGCATTCTATTTATGGGGGTAAATGTGCCTCATATATGAGTAAATAAATACAAGCACAGAAATTGTCTCCTTTCAAATATTGTCCCAACGGTGTTGTATGGAAGCGAGAGTTGGGTATGTCAGAAAAAAGTATGACAGAAGGATAAATCCGGTCGCAAAAAGAGCGCTCATAAAATCTGTGTCGGTTTGTGATGTACACTCGCTGAACGCATTCGCAACAGTGAGATCCGATGTGATCCTTTCGTTCGGACATGTGGCAAGGATGGTAGATGAAAGCTTGACAATACAGACACGTACTGCGAATGTCGATGAAGATGGGGTGAGACAGGGAGACCTAGGTTGACGTACCACGATAAAATCACTCGGGTTTTGTCTAAGGGTGGTTCCAAAAGTCTCCGAAAGTGATGTAGGTACTTGAATGAAAAGAGTAATGAATGTGGAGAAATGTAAAAATATGTGCAAGAAACTCGATACTCTTTACCTTTTCAGTAACTTAGCGTGTATCTGTGAATGGAACAGGAGGACATTCGGAATGCAATAAAGGGAAATTAAAAAGAATTATGTACAATGCAGGAAAAAGAGAGTATATGGCAGGCCATGTATAGACTGTACTACAGTTATAGACTTCTAGCACAATGGGACCTACACTCCGAAATTGTTTGGCTTATATACCTGGCTGTAGTAGAACCAATAACCTAATACGCATCTGGTACATGGGCCAGTGTTATACAGAAAAAGGGGTTCTTAACGTAACGAACTTGCTAAAATAACTGCTTTTTATGATATTGGAAGGCAAACAAGCAGACGAATTTCCTGATGGTAAGAAATTCACGCCGCCTAGAGACACCAAAGGTGTTAATGGTACATTGCCAACCTGAGGCCGGAATGTTAGGCCTTGCGCAAAAGTACGTTTACCGGCTAGATAGCCGGATAAGATTATCCTCCGAACCGGAACACGTCGTGACGTTGTTGTGGCAGGAATAGGTAAGGCGGTAGTATCAATCCGAGCGAGTTGCTGTGACACTCTTCCACCTAGTCAAATGTCACGGTGATAGAGACAATAAGCCTGTGCTCGCCTTTTACGAGCTGTCTGGCAGGAAGGCAGATGGTCTATTCTGCAAAGGAGCTCGGACCGACACGGGGAAAAATATAAACATGTTCATCACGAGTAAAACGAGAACATGGATAAAGCTACCCCTGGAAGCGGAAGATCTAAGGAAGCCATAGCAGAAATAAATAGAAAACTACTAAAACTAAGCAGGCAAGATCTAAGAAAAATATTAGGCATTTCTATAGACCACTGCTCATTGCACAGACACCTTCACAAGCTTGGTCACCAATAGTCGTATATGTCGAGAATGCATGGAGGCCAAAGAAACGCTACATCACGAACTGGTGAAGTGTAAAGCTGTGGCAAAAGAATAGGCTCATCACCTGGGTGAGACTACGACGACACAGGAAAATACGGATAATTTGCAGCGTCTGCTGGCTAACTGGGGAAAGCTGGGATGGGTGGCTTAAGAATCCATGTAGCCAAGGCACAATGGTTTTTCACCAAAAGCTAAGTGGGACTGACTAAACGCAAACAAAAAATAATGTTCATCGCACAATTATTGCTTTTACATGTAAGGAATCAAACCCGAACCTCATGAAGATGATGATGATGACCCCAGCAGTATTGGTGGGCTCAGTCGTCACGATAACTCCTCAATTTACGAGATGGTTAATTGATAAAAATATTTTTGTTTAAAATTCTGATTTTAATGACTTCATATTTTAGGATTTTCAGACGACTGGAAAGTTTTCTGGACACGTTTCATTCATGTAAGCTTTGATAGACATATAGATAAAAACTACGTTTTGTTTGAAGAGTAAACGGTCTCTTTGCGCGTGCATTTCAGATCAACACCATGTTATGACATATATCAGTCTAGGGTTTATTAAAATGAATAAACTTGTACATTTAACCAAAGATTATAGTTCGCTACTTTTATGTCTTTAGATTTTTTAAGGCAATACAGCGAACAAGCACACGACTCCCTTACTTAACGCGAATAGTAAAGATAACCGTGGATTAGACAAACACAATGGATGGTATAGGTGTGTTGTTATCCTGTGCTGAAAGTCTAGTCTAATGTGTGAGTCTACTCGCTACCCTACCCTCCGGACTGTAATATTTATATGCCATTATGAGGGCAGGAATAAGTAAGGTGGTGTATCCCTACTAGAGCAAGTTGCTGCATACGGAGGACCCGAACAGATACCAGAAAATTGAATTTATATTGAATAACCGTCTGCTGTCCTAGTAAAACTGACTTATTACCTTTTAAATATCATGTAGAAAATCTTATAGCATCTGTGGTCTAGCGGTCCAGGTGTTGGACTTGACTAATGTCATGAGGTCCCGGGTTTGAATCCCGGGTTGGGCAACAAAAGAAAAATGTGTGTTTTCCGATTTTCTAATAAAAAAAATGTTGCTCTGGATTGAATATGTGCCCGGTTGGTGATAGGCTAGTCACCTATCACATTGCGGGAGTTAGTGTCTTCTGCTAATCTTGGGTGTTCTGGTTGCGCCTCAGCCTACTTCTTCGGGAATATAGGCGTTAAGAATTTTTTTATTAAAGAAAAGTTGCAAATTTCTAAATAAAGATAGATTAAAAAATTTTCAAATAAGTAATCGTGAAAACCCTAATATAGTTTGTTTACAAATATTATTTTCGGTGTTTGGATAGAGCTTATACTGCTAGTTCGCTATCTTGTAACATAAAACAAAAAAGACATGCAACTAATCAGTTTTTTTCCTTAATAGATTGCCAAATATTTTTGTGACTTCCTTTCACTGAGTCTTTGTAGTGTCACATGCATAATAAATACATCAGTGTTTCTAGAGCGATTTTAATGTAACTGCAGTGAAAAACATTTAATTGAATATTCAATAAACTTGTATTGATTTCACATTTTATTATCTCATTATTTTTTGGTCTTCTTTTACATAACTTATTGTTACATAATAATCTAACAAACGTCAGTTCGATTGTTTAGTTGTACCATTACCGACTGGTTTGGTGGGGGTCTGGTGACCTGTAATTCAAGTACTTGTACTTAACATCGTCGCCAGACTCTCACAAAACCTGGTTTTTAATAAGTACGTATTTTTAAAATATAAGCAAAAGTGTACCTTAGGTAAGTAGGTTTAAAAAACAGTTTTTGTCAAGAGTTTTTATATTATTACTATTATCAACTGTAAGGTAGCAAATAAACTATTTGATTTTTCAGTATTTTCTTGACAAATAAAACCGTTACAACTGTTTGACTGATTTTCATTTCTGGTAAAAAAGAGAAGTAGGAGTCGCACAGTTTCAGTGTTGAAAAAAAAGAAAGTTTACTGTAACTCGTTCGAGACGACTGGACCGATGTTTATGAAACTTTTTGTGTGTGCTCAAGGGAATTCGAGAATGGTTTAGATTCACAATTTGGTCCACTGTAAAATGTTTTTTAATTATTTTTTATTTGTAAGTAGTCATTGATTTTGGAATGTTTTACATTGATCCGGCAGACTACTATCTATACTACCGGACTATCTATACTGCTACTATCGGAGGATATATATATTATATAGTAGTTGTTAATATCAAGCGATACAAAGTTTGCTGGGTCAGCTAGTATAAATATAAAAATGTACTAAGTAGGCAGGTACTACTAGGTACTTTGAATGTCAAATTCTCTACAGAAGAGCCACAATAATGTCACCACCACGTTCGCCACGGGACTTGAATCCTCAGTAGCTCAATTGGTTAGAGCATTCGTCGGCTTGAGACGAAAGTTTATAGGTTCAAATCCTGTCTGGGGCGAAATTTTTCTTTCTTTAAAATTTATAGAATATTATCCCAAGCACAGGGCAAGTGCTAAAATAAAAATACGTTGCGAGAAACGTAAGTTATGGCCATTCTAAAGCGTGAATTTCATCTGTAATGATGAACTCATTTGGTGGGTACTCAGAATTATGTATCTACGAGTATAGGACATAAATACCCGCGTTAACGGGTTAGAAAGGAATTAAAAATTGCGCCAGGGGCCTTGAATCCTCAGTAGCTCAATTGGTTAGAGCATTCGTCGGCTTGAGACGAAAGTTTACAGGTTCAAATCCTGTCTGGGGCGAAATTCTTTAATAATGTGTTATGTTAATCTACTTAGACGAGATGATTTTGTTTTGCTACCTCTTAACATATTTGGGCTATCAGTTTTAGTGACACATGTCTGCTATTGCAGTCATAGAAGAATTAACATCAACATCAAAATAGCTATGAAACAACAGGTTCTATAATTATAAAATAATATAATGTAATTCCTTTGATAAGCATCTTTAACAAAAACTAATTAACGGAGTAATCCACTAATTAAAGAAAATATTTGCGGAAATGATCTATGTTGTGCAATGTTAAATAGGTAATGAAGGTTTGAACATCTGTACTGACCACAGTGTGAATTTGTACTGACATTACTGTAATGACTTGGATTTTCTCTCGCCGGTATAATTTCCTACAAACCCAAGAAATTATTTCCTTGGTTACTCATGTGTAGCTTACGATACTATAGCTTACGTTTAAAGCAGCTATTTATTAACTGACACCAAAAAAAAGAGATTACTCCGCCAGTACCAAGCCAACCGATTCCGGCGGTTTTTAGAAAGATTTTTCAGAAGACATGATTCCAAGGTAGTCAAAATTTGGTTTTATCATCAAATCGAAAATATTTTTATTTCCCGTTAACCTACAATAAAAACTTGTGACGCGTCTATATAATACTAAATCTACCACCGGATCGGAACGCCGCCGCACACTGTGAAGATCCGCCAAGAAACTCAGCACTGGGCTTATCTTTTTTCCTTATTTTAAAATATGTCTGCAATAATGGAGGTGAAGATTTATAAGAAATTGGCATGAGCAGTAATTAATCCCAAGAGTTCTCATTACCTAAATTCAGCAATAGTATAATAACTCTTTTATTATAATTTTCAGTTAACAAATTTCTTAAATTTATTACGACCATTTAGGATCTGACGAGCGGTTCTGTTATACCTATTTAATAGTACAATATCTGGATGTCCGAGCTTCGCTCGGTATTTTTTTTTGTATGATTCCTAGCTAAATCGATTTGTGGCCCCCGAAACACCCTACGTACTAAATTTCATGAAAATCGTTGGAGCCGATTCCGAGATTCCAATTATATATATATACAAGAATTGCTCATTTAAAGGTATAAGATAATTTTTTCATTCATCTTTTTTTATGATATAGGAAGGCAAACAAGCAGATTGATTTCCTGATGGTAAGAAATTTACGACGCCTAGAGACACCAAAGGTGGTAATGGTGCGTTACCAACCTGAGGCTAGGTTAGGTGGTAGAGTTTCGCAGCGAGTCACCTGGATTGGTACCACCGCCTGACCTATTCCTACCGCCATAACGCCATGACGTGTTCCGCTTCGGAGGGTAAGGTAGCCGGTAAACATACTTTTGCTCGAAGTCTTACATCCCGGCCTCAGGTTGGCAACGCACCATTACCACCTCTGGTGTCTCTAGGAGGCGTGAGTTTCTTACCATCAGGAAATCAGTCTGCTTGTTTGCATTCCAATATCATAAAAAAATTGTGTTTAGTAATATAGCAACAATCAGACTTTCGTTTGTATACAAAGATTGCATATTATTTTCCATCATCAGATCCAGTCTTTGTGGCAATGGGACCACTTTGGAAGTACGTTCTTTGAAAAAGTAACGCTATGACTTAAAGAAAGCTAGTCATGTATGCACGAACAGTGACACTTGTCACTCAATGTTCTCTGCCTACCTCACAAGGGTCTTCACGTAAAGATATGTGTTTATGTAATCTTTTCTTATAAGATTAACCAACGTATCTACTTACTTTGCACTTGCCATGTTACTCGATGCTCTTTCACTCTAGCCACGGCCCTACCGCATTGGCAAATGCTATTGCGATTTTTATTAGAAAACTTAAAATTAACATTTTTTTGTTGCCTGATCCGGAGATCGAACCCGGGACCTCAAAAAGCGACGTCCGACGGCGGATCTCTAGACAAAAAACGCGAATCTACAGGTATCTACAGGTAGGTATGTAGGTAATTTACACACATATATACATATCTTCACGCCAAATCCCTTACAAATATGGAGGAATTCCATTCTTGATGTAATTTATTTAAAAACACTTGTACTTTCCACAATATATTTTATTATTTTTTATTTTTATAATTTAGCCAACCGGTTTCGCTATACAAGCATCACCAGGCATATAGCCCTTATAAAAATAAAAAATAATAAAATATATTATGGAAAGTACAAGTGTTTTTAAATAAATTACATCAAATATGGAGGAAGCCAGGCAAGCCTGCCAGGATCGTTAGACTTGGCACTTCACACCATTTGCCAACCCTGTAACGGTCTTGACGTTGGTAATCTACAGGTATTGAAATAGTCTGTAATATTAAATGATTTATAAAAATAAAAATTAATATAGAGATATTTATAACATGGTTCAAATATCTTATATAATATATAATTCTCGTGTCACAATGTTCGTTTCCATACTCCTCTTAAACGGCTTGACTGATTTTCACGAAATTTTGTGAGCATATTGAGTAGGTCTGGGAATCGACCAATATCATACCTAACATTTTCATAACCCTAAGTGATGAGGGTGAATCTTTTTTATACCCCTTAATGATAAGGATGACTCACCCCATTTTTTTCATCGCAGAACAACGTTTGCAGGGTCAGCTAGTACATATATAACATTTGTGCAATAAAACTGCAAAAAAACGACTACGATCTTCATGCGTAAGTCATCTACGTACAAAAATGCTATTTCACTTAGATCCTGCAATCAGACTTAGTGACATTAGGACCACCTCGGAAGTGCGCTCTTTCAAAAACATTTTTATTTTTCAAATCAGGTCAGAAAAAACATACATAAAAAGATAGACGTGTGTGCTTATGTACCTACGTAAGAAGTGACATTTATTTAGCGTAATAATCCAAAATAACAAATGACTCTGTCGGTAGCACTTTTTAAAAAACTTATGAAAAAATTTAGCAACTAATTTCAAACTGTTGCTTTTATCTCTTTAGCAACTAAATTTAGATGCCAAAAGAAGTAAAGCTATATAGGAGTTGAAGATATAACCTTCTCCATTTTTCAGTTTAATAGTTAAATATCTCTGGACAAGTTACACCAATTAAATCTATCCCCAAAGTACGCAAATTATATGCTTGTGTTATGGGTGTTAGTCAACGATACTAATACATAGAAATACTTAAATAGATATCAGAACAAATCAAATAAACACCCTGACCCAGTAATGCAGACACCTAATGTGTTCATCACACAAATGCCCGTCCTCGTCGGGAATTGAACTCGAGCACCGCGGTTGATTGGGGTAGTTAGGCGAGTACGCTACCCACTCGACCGACGAGGCGGTCTTTTTATTATAACAACATCGATTTTTCATCAAAGGGAATGATTAAATCGCGATTCGGTTAAGAAATTGTAATCGGTTTCTTAGCACTGTCATGCGTTCATCGTAATAAAACTAAGCTTAGTTATTCTGTGTATCAAGCAATGATTAAGGCCCCATACTTAGTCAGCCAGAAGGGCTAATCGCCGCACTCCCCCGTTCCATGATCACTATGAAATATTGCGCTCTAAAGTAAACGTCTTAAGCGACAAATCACTATTTTTGACACTATAAAAGTAATTTGAAAAAAAGTATAAAAACTGAAACACTTATCTTTTAGGTATAGTACTTAACTATGTTTATGTTAAATCTAGTTCCGATATTTTCATAATTGAAAAAGACAGTTGGGTTTTACTTTCAAAAAAGGGTTAACTTTTTGATTTTTTTCTATCGAGCAAAGTGAAATGAATCGTGTTTTGGAAACACTAGTCTTATATAGCATATTTATGTTAATTTTGTGTATTTTTGTCACCAAGATCCATGATTGCTTTGTATGAAAAAAACATTACACTGCTGACGTATTTTAGCATACAGTACCCTTAAAGCCAGTTTTTATCCTGTTAAGGGCGTTTCCGTAGGTTAAAGTTTGCAACTCACCGATTTCATGTTATTAAAGTTATAAGTTGTGTACTTAGTTCAGAAATTACAGATGTACTTATTAAAAATGCTCCAATAGCTTTAGAAAATTGTAATTCGGATAGATCAGTTTGTTCAGAAACTTTGAAACGCACCGTTTACTCATGTTAATTTTTAGACTCTAATATGTCTCAACAGCACTAATTGAAGTTGATGTGAAAATTTGTCCGTCAATTTCTGGACGACAATAAGACGATCCAGTGAAGGAGGCTAAGCAGGCCTTTTCCCATATTTTAATATGCTTCAATATTAAAAGAAATATACACCTTACTCTATATTTATAATCGAATATACACTTTACTCTATATTTATAACTAACTGCTCCGGCGAACTTCGTTCCACCGGTTCAGTTTGTATGGAAAAAATATTTCTAAAAAAAAGTAAAGAAAAGTATCCTACTTCCGTCTCGTGATTCTAAGCTACCTTTCTATTAATTTCCAGCCAAATCAGTTAAAATATGTTAAACATACCTAGTCAAATAAATACAATAACACTAAAATGTATATAAGTTGAAATATTTAAATCTGATATTTGGTATAAGTACCTATCTATTTGTTTTTTTAGTATTTAAATCTAATTAGGCTGGGGATACTAGTAAGTATATATTTTTTGTTTACAGCAAAAAAAATAAAGTATTCTATCGTAGGGCCCTTGTCTTTGTACGTGTACACAACAATAGCTAGTAATCAGGAATTTGGAGGCCTATTTATTAGGTAACTAACACATACATAGGTCACTAACACCTATCTAACTAATCATAGTTAACTAATACATACTCAGTTCTAAACATATTTAAAAACAGTTTTCCAGTCCTAACGGGACAAAATACCTATACCTAAATAAAATAAAATTTTAAGGTTTTTTTTTAAAGAAAGAAAGAAAGAAAATTATTTATTTGCGGAAATATGTGTGTAAATGAGATGTTACAAAAATATTTAAGTATATCAACATATTCTACCATATTTTGGTGTGCAAATATTTTAACATTTATAAAAAATATTATGTAATAAGGTATATATGCTTT
This sequence comes from Calephelis nemesis, assembly GCA_002245505.1. Classification (NCBI taxonomy): domain Eukaryota; kingdom Metazoa; phylum Arthropoda; class Insecta; order Lepidoptera; family Riodinidae; genus Calephelis; species Calephelis nemesis. The sequence goes on along the minus strand of NJDD01003784.1, from coordinate 31,490 downwards.
AACTTCTAAGCCAATTATTTATATTTATAACTAGATTAATTATTTATTTATAAACATTTAATAACTATAATTGAATTTAACCCTGTCTACCGTAAACTACCACCGTTTCCAAACCTAGCCAGACAGGAGAAGAAACGGCGAAACAAACTCCTCGGCCACCATACCTTTCATTATATTTGGTTAATAATTATTAGCTGTTTTACTATAAATTCTTTTCTACAAGAAAATCTTTGACACTATAATATGTTTTATCTAACAACAAGTCAAATACCTTCCTTCGAAATCTTTTTAATGGAAGAGATTTGAGATTATCAGGAATTTGGTTGTATATACGAATGGACATGCAGTAAACATTATTTTTATAAATATTAAGTTTTTGGTTCGGCACATGCAATTTCTCACTATTTCTAAAACACGAAATTCCCAACGTTTCAGCATTTGTTTTAAACAAATGATAATGTTTTTTTACAAATACACATACAGCCAAGATATACAAACAAGGTAAAGGTAAAATTTTAAGTGATTTAAAAAGTGGTTTGCATGAATGCAATTGGTTAACACTACATATGGCGCGAATACATTTCTTTTGTACTCTAAAGATTCTAATTAAATCTACAGAATTTCCCCAAATAGGAATACCATATTGCAAAACCGAAGAAACATACCCATGATAAGCTAAGAGAGATGCATCCAAGCCTGCTACTTCTCTTATTCTTCTCAATACATATACAAACCTATCAATTTTATTGCATAGAGAGTCAATATGTGATTTCCAATTGCAATATTTATCAATTTTAACTCCTAAGAAGTTAGTAAAATCTACATTCTCTATCAAAGTATTATTTAAAAATATTTGTAATTTTTTAGTTTCTCTATAGTGTGCCTGAAATTCGACTAATTTCGTTTTTGTAAGATTTATTTTAAGATTATGCTCATGTAATCATTTTGCCACTTTATTTAAAGTTACAGTTGTTTCTTTAACTAAATCACGTCTATTATTACACGTGATGAGAAGTGTAGTATCATCGGCAAATAAGACAGAATCATGGTTTCTATGATTGTAACAACATTAGGTGCTTAATATGTAGCAGCTGTTATTGATACTCAGTAATACTAGCAAGATAAAAACAAATCGATTGACATATGATTTTGATTTGTCATTTAATAAAAACTTATAAAAACATCACCCACTTTTGCCTTCGCAGGCGGGTAAACCCGTAACATAAGAATATTTACGGCTACAGACCTGCCATCTATAATAAGTAGGCTAAAATAGTGTCGAATCGAACGTTTCTAACTCTAGGTTTTCTATCTGGCCCGTAAGATGGCTCTTCAACAAATCGATTCATGCGAATTTGATATTTCCAATGATTTCCTACATCATCATTCCATTCTTCTTGACTATTAAATTAAACATGGGAACAAATAGTGACGAAAAGTGGTCGCCAATATTCATGGATATTTTCATCTTCAGAAATTGCCAAATCTATAGATCAGTTTGTACAATCTGTCTCATCCTTTCTTCATTTCTTCTGCACTCTTTTTATAGTTTCTTTGCGTATTACAAAAACAACACCACTTTCAATCTTGTTTTCGAAACTTAAAGCGTAATAGATTAACTAGAATTCTAAGCCAAAATGATCGTTTTTGGTTTCAAATGAGCGAAACAACTTAAGTTGAACAGCAACTACTAAAAGCTTTGAATAGTTTAGTTAAGTTCATGCAAGTTCAATCTAGCCTTGCTACTATTCTAATAAGTTTACCATGACCTTATTATGTTATCACAAAATGTAGCCGTTAAAACAAATAGGTACTACTTTTACACATTATGAAGTAAAAATATTAAACAAATAATGTGTTTGGCCTTGTAAAGATACTACGACACAATGTTAAGGTATGTACCTACCTAAGTAGCAAATGATTGCATAAAGCATACATCTCTTAACCGACTCCAAAAAGCTAGAGGTAGGTACTTAGATAAAAATTCGTTTGTATCATGATTAGGTACTGGTTCAATAATGTATTGTATCTTATTACAAAAGATTGTTCATTAATAATAGGTGGTTCCGTTTGAATTTGATTTTGGTCCAACAAGTGCTCGTTGAGTTACTTAAAATAATGCAGATTTTGTTCTGTCCACCAACCACCTCGATGACGTCATGAAAATGGAGTACACTTTTTTGCAGTCCTTTTGCGCTTGAAGGTCAGTTTGTAATGTATAATAGAGCAAGGTACCCTAAATCTACTAAAACCAATTCTCAAAGATGATGCAGATAAAATGATTACTTTTATATTCTTGCATAATATCCGTATCTCTCAAAATACTTAACTGAAACGCAGAAAAACTATAAAAAGTCTGACTCCTATTTCGCAATTCGGTACGTCGTCAAGTAAACAAAAAGTACGCACTGCTAAGTTTAACCAGTTTAATCTAATCTGTATGAGACTACCTCTAAATTGTAACCTCATCATCAAAATCAATTACTACTTGACTTTCATCAACAGTAATCGCGCAAAAAGTATGCAATGTAACACCAGTTTACTCTTACGATACAACTTCCCGCTTCATGCTCATTAGGCTAAATACTTGCACATTATAGGCTAAATAAAACAAGATTTTCTTAGATATTGTTTTTAAACCTCTCTTGAAAATCATTCAGTCCAATTAAGAACCTCTCCCTTTTATAGAAACAATGAGAATTTGGTTAGATGTAGGTACCTGGAAGACCTAGGTTGACATTCTACGATTAAATCACCACTATTAAAAAGTGGTACATATCAAAAGTCTCCAAAACTGACGTGTTTGTATGAAAAGATTAATTAATTTAGAGACTGCTAGGCAGGTTTGTAGATATTGTGATATTACCACTCGATACTATCTGCGGAGTAAACGAAAGGGACTTGGGAAAGGGAATATTTATAAGTATGTTTGCCTACATGTCCTCATTTTTTGAATTCTGTTCAAAAGTGTGTGGCTATGCTCGATGCGGTGGTAAATTTTAGATTACACAGACTGGTCAAGTGAACTAGGCATATGAACAAATTAATGACGATAATCACTACATAGTATGAAACAAAGTCACTTCCTCTGTCCCTATGTCCCTTTGTATGCTAGTCTCTTTAAAACCACGCAACGTATTTTGATGAGGTTTTTTTATTAGATAAAGTGATTGAAGATTAAGGCTTATACGTATATTTCATACCCGCGCGAAGCCGGGGCGGGCCGTAAGTCTAAAATAAAATTAACAAGGCTGCTAAAGTACCTAAATAAATATTTCATTATGAGGTTGTAGGTTCGGTTTATCTCTTCTTTATTTGTGGCTGGGCTTGGAATAAGCGGTCGAGCTTATGATTGTCTCGATATATTTGATTTTTATGTTGTATTTTTTGGTAGATGTAAGAATAGGTATCGTTAAGTTTGTCATAGTACTTTGAGATATTATGACAGAATATCGTTCCGGTTAGATGATTGTATTATTAAATTTACAGGTGATTATAAAAATCTTCAATTTGTCTCGTAGAATTTATTGCAGAGCGTGATGTCATAAACTCAAAATGCTAATATAAGTAACTTCACGCCCATATTCCCGATGGGGTAGGAAGAGTCACAACCAGGGCACTCACAACTAGCCGAAGACACAAAGTCTCACAATGTGATAGGGGTCAAGTCTATCGCCAACCGGGCACATACAATCCCGAACAACGTTCTTTTTTATTAGAAAATTGGAAAAACAACATTTTATTTTGTTGCCCGACCCGAAACCCGAGATTCCCAACACTTGGACCGCTAGACCACAGAGGCGATATCTATATACTTAGTCTGGCCATAAATACTGTTACACTTAAAAATAAAAAAATATTACATTTGAATTTCGAATCTGTCATTTTTATACGATTGTTCATTGTGTTTTCTCATTTTGGCGCCAATACATTGTACAATATTTTGCGATATTAAAATGGAGTGGGGTGATAAAGAG
>NJDD01003784.1:0-27165 GCA_002245505.1 Calephelis nemesis | reverse complement strand
AGCAATGTTCTCAAACTATGTAGATAGGTACATAAAATTGTAAGCAGCAGATACATTACATTTGTTCTACCCTAAAAATCATTGTACAATCAACATTGAATTGGGAGTAGACCTGTAATTAAAACATACCAATGTCTAACCAAAACTACTGTAATTTAAAAACCTTACAATTTAAAATTAGTAAATGAACGAGCGTTAAAAGTTGAAAATATAATATGGGATAACAAAATAATTACAATGTATCTTATTAATATTATAAACGCGAAAATTTGTATGATTGTTTGTTTGTTACTTCTTTACGCAAAAAATGCTTAACCGATTTTACATAAAATTTGGCACACACATAGTACTCGTAAGTTGTATCAAACCATAGGATAGGTTTTATCCCGCGGGTAACGCCACAGGTAACAGCTAATTTTGAATAAATGTTATTACTTAGTAAATAAAAAAGTAATGGTTTGATTAAATGGCTTTCACATTCTATCCTGTCACCTGTACCTAGGTATCTTAGAAATGTAAAAAAAGTAATTCTACATATTAGGCGTACGTTCCTGTTCTTTTTTTTTAATTGCCTCATTCAATAATGAAATAGTAAGTAAATTTAATTATTGTATAAAAATTCTTTGCTGAATGTTTTAATTGTTACCTATATAACGTATTTAAATTAAAAAAGAACACATTAATTTTTTATTTCTTTAGTCACTATTTAATTTTATCATAACTAATTTAGATAATAAAAATTAAAAGTTTTGCTAAATTGTTACATAACTTTACTTTATCTTCAAAATGTTAATTCAGTTACAATGCAATCAAATAATTAAAAGAGACCGACAATAATGTTTTTAATTTATGAGATACTTTTGAGAATTGAATTATCTTTTAATTAGTTTGTTTATTACAATTTTTTGGGTCAGATTTAGTATTGAGGTGAACTAGAACAATATGTGCTACATAATCTGTATCACCAATACTTCTAATAATTTGTAGAAGAGTAAATTCTGTACATTTAAGATATATATTTATTGGCAGTACAACACATTCTTAACATTTTTAGAATTTTGGTGTGTATGAATGAATAATCTACTGAACCGATTGTAAATATGGCGGTAAGTAGGTCTTTTGAGTTCCTAGAAAATAGGGTACTTTTTATCTCGCTCACTAAAGGGGTTCCCTTGGAAAAGGTTAAAAGCTGAGACGTAAATTAGGATACAATTTATTACCGCGTACCTAGTCCTATTTAGTCACATCACATATTTTTTCCGACTTTTGTAGTTAGTTACAAACATACCTATCGGCTATCAGCCTTCAATATTAAGTAGCCAAATAACTTGAAATTGGGAATAAAGAGAAATGTTTTGAGGTACAGTAGTAATATCCATTCATGCAATATTGGAAATTGGGATCGAGTATGTCATTTGAGGTTCTCTTGAACACAATGCTGGTGAATTATTAAGATTTATGTAGTAGGTAAATAGGAAACAAGTTGTTGAATTTATTTGTAACTTAATGTTAATAATCTGCTGGTGCTGTGTTCAAAAGTACCTAAAGTGACATATACGATTCCAATTTCCAGTTCGCATATATCGAGATTTTAGAGTAACTCTACTGGACATCCTACAAATACTACACTTACAATCGAAGTCCATCTCCGGGCTAGCAGAGCACATTATAGGGAAAATAAGAAGGTAGACTTTTTTCTAAATAGTATAAACAGTGAGAATGTATTTTCTACTAACTTGCTATGATTAAAAATTGACAAATTTTGTACCTGGAAATTTTATATTAACTATTTCTGTAATAAAATTGATAGATTTGTATATGTTTTGAGAAGAATAAAGGAAGTGGCAGGCTGAAACGCATCTCTCTTAGCTTATCATGGATACGTTTCATCTGTCCTGCATTATAGAATCCCTCTATTTGGGGTTCTTCGGTGGGTTAAATTAAAATATTTAGAGTTCAAAAAAAGTGTCCACGAGCAATGTGTAGTACCTATTAACCAGTTGCATTCATGTAAGCTACTTTTTAAGTCTCTTAAAAAATTACCTTTACCATGCTTACATATTTTAGCTGCATGTATATTTGTAAAGAAACATTATCAGTTGTTTAAACCAAATGCAGAAATTGTAAGATTTTTACATTTTTGAAACAGTGAGAAATAGTAAGAGACTGCCCAACCAAACATTTGATATTTATAAATGTAGGTATATACCTATGTCATAAATCGTATAAATAACAAAATTCCTAGCTACTAATTAGAGAAAAGCTACTTGACTTGTTAGATAAAACTTGCTATAGTATAATAGACTTTTTTTCAGAAAAGTTTAATCGTTTTTTTTTCTTTTATAAAGTCACAGTATGTCACAGTAAATAAACATATCTTGGTTGCCGAGGAGGTTTTTCTTTACCTTTTTATTCAATAATTTCCAATTACAGTATATATTATTTTCTTGTTTAATAAAACTTAAGGCGGAAACTTATAGAGGTTTATCAATGCATGTGAGCCGTTCTAGTGTTTGATTAAACATTTAATTGGTCTTAAAATATGGATTTTCTGAATAAAATACTTATTTGAAGTAAATTTGACATTCTTGGATCTTGTTAAGCAATATTTGCAGTTCGGTGGGTAATTCATTTATATACTTAGGAACAATATACTCTAGTGTATTATTTCCATAAGTATTGATCACATTAGGAAGTTGGTATTTATTTAAGTTTTTTAACAAAGGTCTAAGAGTTTCTTTTGAATGATTTCGTGAATCATCAAATTCGGATTGTAATAAATATTTTAGTTCAACATGTAATATAACTTAATATATTAAGTTTGTTTCGCTGTTTCTTCTCCTTACGTTCAACGTAGATAGGGTTCATCCTGGATGCCAGGGATTTTTTTGCTGTTTCTTCTCCTGACTGGCTAGCTTTGGAAACGGTGGTAGCCTAGAGTAGTTAGGTTCAAACCAAGCTACATTGTACAAATTTGTATAAATTTCAAAATGTTTGAACACCACAACGTTTTACAATATGTTGGTATCAACAAATACTTTTGTAACAACTTCCAACACATATTCAGCAAAAAATATTTTTATTTCATTTCGTCAAATCGGCTAATGTTATTATAAAATCAAAAACGTTACAGCGCAATGTGCAAGGCCATACCTAGTAGGTAAGAAAATTATCATGATAAAAAAATATTACGTCGTCCGTAACCTATTTGTTTACGGAAAACTTAATTATTGATGATGGCAGATAATAACTAAATCATTCAGTTTACTTGCCTTTGTACAAAAAATTATACGATAATATCAAGTACTGATTAAATATTCGAGTAGAAGGTATAGCTAAAGAAAGAGTAAAATATCTAAGTCGCAGTCTTGGAATGATTCGGTACCAATTAGTGGGTTCATCTCTGCGCTATGCTTGCTCCTTACGTTGTCGGAACGTAAACATACCATTGTTTAAAAATATCTTTGTCTCTTATTTGAAATTGAAATTGTAAAAGAAAAAACCACTCCATTGAGTGACAATGGATGAATGAATGGTCGGGTGCCAATCACAACAAATCGCATTGTTAAATTGAATATAAGAAGCAAATATCTAATTAGGGAAATTGTAAATCATGCTTGTGAAATAAATCGGGGATGGCAAGAACTTCAAGTTTCTGTGAGTTCTGTTTTTAAATTCAATGGCACGAGTTGTTGGCATGTGCTGAGTTGGTTTTCTGAGATATGGGTTGTTAGACTCGTCCTGGATATTGTCACCTAGACCCTAAATGGCATAACGAAGCGAACTCAGCCATACAATTATTCAATAAGGTGTTAGGTGTTAAATGTAAATGACTAATTAAAAGTTACGTCGAATGCAAGAAACTGAGTGTACTAAATCTATGAAAGCGTATAATTGACCCAATTAGCATACCAGTTACTTGTTAATATTTTAGTTCTCGCGAAAGCAGTACTTGATAACTTAGAATTAATTCTGCTTTGATTTAGATAAAAAGATTTTATCGTGAAGTCAAAATTCATGAGTGCATAATAGTTATATTCAAATAAAACATACCTACATATACTTTATGAAATCTCAAGGTAGTTTAATACTTATAGAATGATTACTTTCAAAGAACACGGTAAATCTATTGTTATTATAATATCATTGTCTTTCTTTTAAAAATTTGATCAAAGCTATTCAATCATATTTGCACGCGCATACCTTTATATTGAATTTTACCTACGTTGCTACTCTTTGTGCTCTAATAAGGAAAATTATGGTAATAGATAATATTTCAATCAGTAGGACTCGCATATAAAAAATAAGCAATTGATAGAATACCGTCAAAGTAATTGATGCATAGGTAGTGGAAGGCATTACTTACTTTGAATCTTATCAAATTGAGTAATGCCTTGTGTTCCACTGAAACTTTCACAGTAGATATCTGATCTGTTAATAGGCATTCTTCCCTTGCTACTACCTGTACGATATTTTTTTATGAGATAGGATATTGAACAAGCAGGCTTGCCTGATGATAAGAATGCTTGTTCTCAATGAATGCAAAAATGCGCTTATAGACACCATAAATGCGAGAGATGCATCACTACCTTAAACAGAACAAGTTCATAAAGACTTTTTAAGAGTGTTAGTTCCTACTCATAAACACAGAGAATTACTATAACGAGCACCAATGCTTTGGAGCCAGGAATAGGTTAATAGTAATAAAATCCAACCGGGCTTCTGCACACTACTTTTTCTAATTATCAGATTATCACTAGCGGGTGATAGGGAAAGGGTCGTTATATCCCAATTCCGATACGGTTGTAACAGTCTTACTTAGGTAGTCGACATTTTGACCTTCTCATTTGACCATATTTTGTAAGACACTATTTTGTGTTTTTCTTTAGACACAAAGTAAACAAAATTATGAGCAGAAATACTCCGAATCCATGTATTTTGCGAGAAGAATGAAATATTTTTAAATATGTGTTCTTTCCCCTTGAAATATCAAGCAGATTGTCATCAATCAGTCTAAAAATAGCGAATCAACGTCTCTTTAAAGCTACTTGGTGATAAATTTGTATTACTGATTATACAACTAAATGGTGTGTCCTCCCAAGGCTGCGTCCTCGCGACTGTAATATGAGCATTGACGTCCAATAAAACTCGACTTTTGTATTCAGCTTCACCATTTACGGAATGTAACCATTGTTTACAAAGTTCATAAAGAGGTGTAAATACATATGAAAGTAGAAACGCGAGCAAATTCCTACTTGTATGGAGGTGAATGATGCAGGCGATGGGGAGATAAACATCAAGAGAGCTTTTTACTACTTGACACTAAACTTTAAATGACTGAATCGGATTGCTAGAGTCAAATTCAATGCAAATACGCCGAATACAACGCTTCCCATTAAAAAGAAACATGTCCGAATTATTTATCCATTCAGTACGTGCTAAAAGTGTAAATACCCTCATTCGCATATAAGAAAATTAAGTAAAAGTGTGTTATTGCGGTGAGTTTTTTATAGGCTGTTTGATGTCTTCCAGCTATTCTTAGTCGAGTTCCAATCCTATTATAGAAACTTGTTAAGTATCTTGATCGTTTCTGACGCGTGCCAACGTGTAAATGACCATTCCACGATTTATATTTATGATATATGTAATGAATAATGTATAAAGTGGTTCACAAATAAGTGTAGTCTATTATCAAGAGTTTTATATATAGTAAAATATTTAAATTTCTTGTTTATAAAGAGAATAACAAGAATCTCAATACGTAAAAGACAAAGGTGACTGACTGGTTGGCTGCATACGCCTAAAACGTTAATGTCGTCTAGAATGATCGAATATTGTTCGATGAGTTCTACTCTACAAAATGTGAGCGTAGTATGTGTCTGTCTTTGTACTCGTATAATAATAAGTCAGGGCATGTACGTACATTTAAAATATCAAAATGAAAACTTGACTGTTGTTGCAAAATTTGGTTCAAAATATTCAAAATTTAAATTTAGAAAGAGGAATGTTAATTTTGGAATTAAAAATGTATAATGATTTTATGTAATTATGTATCTTGTAAATAAATAAATGTTTTGAGACTTCTATAGTTTACTAGGATTCGTCAAATATACAATGTTTCTTGTAAACTTTTATTTTTTAGTGGTTTTCGTAAATAAGTGCTACCTAAGTAAGTATCTTCACGTCTTTATCCACAAAGAGGATAATAGACATACACCCAGGGCCCTTTAAATAAACCAAACGTTTTCTTTTCTACAATGTAATGGAGACAAACCTATCGCCAACCGGGCGTCATTTAAACCATACTCACGTTAGGAACTTAATTTTCCGGTGCCGTTAGACATTTGATCTTACTTCCCAGCTGCAGGACAGCGACGCACCTGTATCATCTATGGTGTCTTTAGGCCACGTTTGTCTCAATAACATCAGGAGAATCGTGTGCTTGTTCGTAAATCTCACATAAAAAAGGAAATTTAAAGAGTAGGTATCTAATAAAATTCTTTGTATGGTAATGGTATATTGCTATAAAGATATGCCAGGCGTTCAATTATTTCGTCTGAAAATTATATTTATTTATTGAATGATCTTTGGGCCACAACCAATAAAATTAAAGCACCATAGTTTATTATTTTTCCACTCAATTGTTCGTTGGTTTTGCATGGATACGGTGATGAAGACCTTGTAGGAGAATTTTGCAACCACTCGATCCTAATTATTAAACATCTGTCCTTTTAGTTTCTACCAATTTTGAAGAAAGAAATATATTTGCCCCGGACAGGATTCGAACCTGTTACCTTTCGTTTCAAGCCAACGAATGCTCTAACCATATGAGCTACTGAGGTTTAAGTCCTGTAGCGAAATTTTTCATTTCTTTCTTTACCGTTAACGAAAATGTAGTAGTACTACTTAAATTATGTAGTTTTGCTGTCAGTTTTTCTAATGGTTTTTCTATTCACTGCTATGACCGAAGGATATAGCGTACGGTGGGTAACCTAGGTGGTTGATGTCTGTAGGATGTCGATAGCTTTGCATTGGTAAATCAAAATGTAAATGTAATCTATGGCTAATAAAAATAACTGCGTTAATTAAAACCGACGTCAAACTAAAATGTAAAAAAAATAAAGATTTATTATTTATTATATTCTAGCTATTACTAATATGTGCTTTGTACTTAAAGGTCTGAACTCTGTGCCAAACAAATTTAATACTTACTGATAATGTAATAATTATTAGGTTAAGGCTTTGCACCGACTTCAAACCTATTAGTAAATAGCGCATATAAATAACGGGTAGTATATAATTAATATTAAATATTTATTTGTTTTTTACTTTTTAGTTTTGAGGTCGATTTCTATTAACATTTTTATTAACGTACCCACCTAGTTATTTTTGTTTAATAATTTTTAGTTTATTTCTGATATGCCTTAATTTAATAAAAATAAATATCGGGATAGGGCAAAGTAGATAAAAAATGCTAATAAAAAAATGAATGGGCTTATCTAAATCAATTTTTTTACGTACTTAACTCGGTCCAAAAACCACGGAGAAATCGGTGTAGGTACATACATAAAAAAAATACGCCGGCCGAATTGAAAACCTCCTCGTTTTTTGCACTCGGTTAACAAATTGACTGACGCCTGAATGACTGAGTAATAAACGTCTTATTGATAGAACAATATGACCAAAATTAAGTACGCCTGTAAAAAATTATGCGCAAAATTACAAAACGAAATAAAATTATTTTAGTTTATTAAGTAAGGCTCATAAGCACCCACATTTCCTGATAGAAACACACGGTGAGATCTAAGATGTTTATGGTGCGTTATTAATCTTATCTTTAATATCTACTGTGAAGTTAAAGCCTTTTGAATATTATGCAAGGTTGTCGGCAGCTGTAACACGACAATGATCAGAACTGGAAATCCGACTGCTTGTTTGCCTTCCTATATCATAAAAAAAATACTTAGGTGTTGATACCTAGGATACTTAGGTGTTGATACAAAATGTGAAAAGTGGCAAAATTTTAGCCAACCCAGTCTCGTTTTAATCCCGGGCAACGTCTGTTTTCATTAGAAAATTTACCTTTACTTTAATTTGAGTAGCCCTGCCTGGGAACCAAATTAGTGACCTCATGTAGTTGCTAGATATGTGGGATCAGGAACTACTACCTCGTCTAATAATAGTTTATGATAATTGCGGGATTCGGATATTTACAAACTACCTTCAATGTTTTAGTAAAAATTCTTAGACATCGATAAAAAACGAAAAGGCTTTGATTTTATTTATAAAACTTTGTTACTAGCCGAACTAATTTTAGAAAAGCTGTTGTTTATTAAAAAGTGGTTTACTTACATCTTAGATAATATCTATGGTGACTATCTCCTAAGAGATATAATTATATTATACTGTTATAATTATGGAACAGTATGTATACAAAGCCAAGTTAATAAAATACTTACCAATGGAGTGTCCATTGGCATCGAAATAAAATAGTTTTTGCGTTACTTGTTTATCAATCAAATTGCAATAACTGCTTAATTTATTTTAGCTTAAATGATGTAAGTAGGTAATACAATTTAGTTAATCCCATAAAAATACGCTCGTGGTATTTTTATGCAGTATACGTTCGTGTGAGTACGCCGCGCCGTTATGAATGTTTGTCGGTTGCCATACTGTTTTATATTTGTACTGTGGCCATATCTTGTAAATGAAAAAGTAAGAATATGAATAAATCTATTTCTCTCTTACAATAAGAAAAGGCAAATGTATCTTAAGATGAAAGAAAATATGTTGTTTATCAGGTATAAACAACATATTTTCTTTCATATTTGTAAGAAATTGGTGCCAGTTTTAGGTATAAATCTGTGTTACAGGTCACCAATGCCCCCATGTAAAATAGAATTTACGTGTCAGTTACCGAGTACAATGATTTAAGTTTCATACATGAGATCAAACTTTAAAATTTTAGTTCATGCATATACATAGTATGTAGATATATTTGTGTGTATGTTCTGTTAACCTACCAAAACGAATCGATTTTAACGAGTTTTACGACATATAGTAACTATTACTAGTGGTCGCCCATTGGTCTAAATTCGACCATAGTAAATTTAATATCTTGTTGATAAGAACGCCATCTTCATTTCTCCAGACCAAATACTTTGTTCTCAAATTTTTTAGTGTGCCATCTGTAATCTTTTACCGTTATCATCAAACTATTTGTTTGTGTGCATTTGACAATGCATGGTAGTGTGGGTAATGTTTTATTTATTGATTTAATGTACTTTATAAGTATTATTACTGAAAAATATTAGAGTTCTTCACTTCTCCTACATAAACTATAATTATGCCAAATTTTAAGCTCCTGCGTCTCCGCAATTTTCGTAAAAAGGGGTCTAAAGTTTTGGCATCACCTATTAATATATATATTCCGTAAACTACATAGGATCCCGCAAGAGAGTCAAACAACTTCAAAAAGTATGAAGAACCACAACAGCTACAATACGACCAACATCTAGCAATAAATCAATAAATATGGAATTGAGATTGAGGGCGTCCTAGCAGCTGTGTCGGCAGGCACATAATTTTGCAGTATCCACTTAATTATAGTGTTGATGTCGTTTGTTGTGCAGGCAACGACCATAATGGAGATCGGGTGCAGTAATATAGTTTATAACTTAATCCACGTATGATGAACGAATGTAATGGTCTTCGCACATCACTCTCGAGACTCATATTATGACTCCGTGCGACGTAATATGTTGCGTCATCATAAAGTTGCTTACTCGCTGATATTAAATATAATTCACGAGACAACATCAAGTATCTTTACGCCCATATCCCCGAAGAGCTAGGCAGAGGCACAACGAATGGCCGAAAACACTAAATCCCACAATATACCTAGGTGGCAAGCCTATCGCCGACCGGGCACATATCCAATCCCGAGCGACGTTTTTTTTTGTTAGAAAATTGGAAAAATGTCTGGACACAGTCAAGAGTAGCTGTGGTTACAATATAGTCATCTTTTTCTTCTGATAATGTTGTAAAAAACTGATAGTGTTGTAAAAAACGAAATTCGGTAGGCTATTCAAATTAAAATAAACTGGCTGACAGGATTGACAGTTATGTACAATTTACATTTTCATTTTTTCTTAAATATTCTTATTTTCCGCTAAGCCCACTTTTTTCTTTCTTATAAATCTTCTGACAATTGTGGGGAAACAAAAAAACGAAATGTTTCCCTTCGTTCACGCGCGATGCGAAGACAAAGGAAAATATTGACTCGTTTTCATTCATATAAATTAATTGTAAGTAATGCGTAAAACAGAACAAGCGGTTCTTCATTTAAAAATACGAAATTTTTGGGGCGTTTCCAAATGTCTACATCATATTAAAAGGTACTTTAAAATTCAGTGCCTTCGTATTTTAAAAGACAGATTGAGTGATTTTGAAAACTAAAATACAACATGGGAGCATTAAAAAGTTAGAAATACATAAAGGAGGCGTTTGAGAAAAACATCTGTAAAATGGCTTCTAAACTTATTAACTTAAACAGCTTCTTAATTAGGGGGCCACTTATTGAAGTGTTATACGGAGTTAGTTTTTTTTTACTGCGTTGTTTGCATACCCAAAATTTGCACAGGTGGACTAATAAACCAATTGTACTAGAAATTCTATAATTTAAATAAAATTAATTATAGCTCAATTTAAAATATTTATATTATTTTTCGTCAATAAAAATCGGTCAAGTCAGATTAAAAATTTATGGCATTGGTGATACAGTTAAGGTATAAAACGTAAGTAAATTATATGTGTAGACCTTAAAACGCTTGTATATAATTTTAATAGCTTGCCATTTGTCGCGAATTATGGCTGTTAATTTTTGTGAAAGCCACATCAAAATCCACTTTGTTGATTATTCAAATGACTTAATAAGCAGTTTTCATAAAGTCCTCTAATAGCACACTAATAAATCAATATACAGTTACAGTCGTCAGTTTTATGAGGATGTGGTTTTAAAGAACAAATACGAGCAGAAAACTTTTATGCATATAATATGACCACCCACGTTAAAATTAATTTAGTTCGTACAGTACATAATTTTACGCGTTTAAACAAAAATAAGCCATAAAATTTAATTGCACATTTTCAACATAAAATTAATGGACATTTTGAAATGAAACGAAATAATTTATTTTGGAAATATGTGCGTGGAGAGTTGTTACTGAAATAATTTAGGTGCAGTAAAACGGCAAGAAACCGACTCTAATTATTTCACTACCACATCGCAACTTGATAATTGTTTTTTACGAAAGATAGCTAATCATTCCGAGATTATTTCACATTAATTTTATAAACATCCAACTAGTACACAGTTTTGAGTTATTCTTAATCTATATATATTAATGAGTGATGCCAAAACTTTGGACCCCTTTTTACGAAAATTGCGATGGCGTAGGAGCAAAAAATTTGGCACATTTATAGTTTATATGTAGGAGACGTGCAGAGCGATAATGTTTTTCAATAATAATGCGTATAAAGTACATTAAATCAATAAATAAAACATTACCCACACTCCTAAGCATTTGAGACACACAAACAAATATGTTGATGATAGCGATAAAAGATCACAGATAGCGCCCCACAAAGTTTGGAAAGTAGCTGTTGGTCAAAGTAGTTGGTCTTGAGAAGTGAATATGGCATTCTTATCAACAAGATATTAAAATTTATAATGGTCGAATTTTGACCAATGGGCGACCACTAGTAATCTATAAATTTCGTTCCATCTTAATTAGGTAGGTATGTAAACAAAAACGTAACGATATCGTCAACATAGACATTTTTTTAGTAGAATTAAGAAATTCGTAGTTTTTATAAAGCTTTTATCAACTTCATTAATATCTATTTATATATGTAAAGTAATCTTAGCACGTGTTTTTCATCCTTATTAAAAGGTTGAATTGAAATAATATTTCACACACATATTAATGACAAATCCACAAGGTATTTAAAAAATATCAGATTATCATCATTAAAATAATTAGAATCTTGCGGCAAAATCAAACATTTTAATTTTTTAGAGCTTTCGTCACGTGGGCTGCGTTAATGGTAAATGTTATGCAAAAGTCATTTAAGTACAAACATTGTTCCCCTTTAAAATTACTTTATAATGTCAGCGATGGCATATATGTAGTTTTCTTTCTACTCAATGTAATTATTCTTCTGATTAGTAAGTATTGATAGCAATTGAAATGTTATTTAGCAAATGTGCTCTTTTTAGCTTATTATTAATCATTGATAGAATAAACACGTTATTCTTCAGAAGTAAAATACTTTAAACAAAATTTGAAAGTTAGGGAGCAAGCGCACGGCTCTTCTGGTGGTAAGGGATAACCGTGACTTATAGACACCATAAATGTTGTTGATGTATCGCTGTCCTGTGGCCGGGAAGTTAGGCCAATTGTGCAAATCTACCGGCCGCCTACCCTCCGGGCCGGAACACGATAGAGTCATACTGGCGCAGAAATAGGTAAGTTGGTGGACCTTACACGGGCAAGTTGCTGCACAGCACTCTACTTAGAAAATATCAGAGTTTAACAAAAAAAACTTACGAAAGAATAATGTAGTAGATACGTACACCAATGTGGTGTAAGCTCTATCTTACTGCCTGCCAGCAGAAAGGTTCTTAAGATTCAAATTTTACACTTTTTACAGTATGTTTCATCATAGTAATAATAATGAAAATAGTCTGCTAGTTGCCGTTTCGTACCATAAAAATATGTAATAATTGATTTTTCATATTATAATATCTCATCCTCTCGTTATTCAAGGGGTTAGCTAGCTAGACCTAGCTCCACCGGTCAACCATAAGGCAAGGGCTCAATTATCGACGGGGACAGGTATTTGTGTGATAAACATCAACTGTATTGTCGGCTTGCTGACGTTTCTTCCACAAAATTTTCGTCTACAGTGGACGAAACGACACCTTTTTATTTTATTATTTTTTTCACTGACTAAATGGCTACTCACCTTGTTAGCATAGTAAAAAAGCTCTATAATAAATGCATAAATTATCATATCACTATCGGCTAATTAATATACATTTTTAATGATTTTCATTTTAACTGATCTGTGATTTTTATACATTTTAAGGGAAATGACTTTTCTTAATATTAATAATATCAATGCAATAAGACTTGTTACAATAGATGTTATATGTATTTATATTGATGATTGACCAATATTTTTAAGATGTTGAGTTTCAAATTAAATATATGTTACAATTTTTTTTTGTATAATAGCCATATGAAAGTAACATTGATACAAATTGCTTTGTTGGGACGTCATTAAGCAATTTTAAACCAAACCGCCATCACGTAGTTGTAATTATAAAGTCTTAAAATAACAAAATATTATAGTATCATAAACCAAACAATATAACCAATATTTTTAAGAAGTTGATTTTTATACTATACTAGCTGACCCAGCAAACTTCGTATCGCTTGACATTAATGTTTCGACAGTAGCGCAGGCTGTCGGATCCGATGTGAAACATTCCAAAATCAACAACGACTTATTATTAAAACTCACATGAGTTTACCTGTGAGTTATGATTTCGATGTGATTTTTTTTGTTAGATACTGACGTGATCGATATGATTCTTAGTTAGATTGCATGATAGGTACGTGTATTTTGTTGGGGATTTTGAAAATTTGTAATTGGAGTGTTCTTTCATGCGTACTTTATTCGTCTTCTTTAATCATAGTGGAATTTATATTTTTATTGCGCTTTAACTAAGCAAAATTATGCAAAGCGACAAAAATATTGACCAATTTATTGACCAATTGAATTCAATAAATTAAAAAATACGTTAGCCTTTTTCTCGATCCCTCTAAAACTCCTTTATTTTTTTTTAATTTATGGGATCGAAAAGCAAACAGGAAAGCGAATTTTCTAATGGGAAGAACTACACGTCGCTAGATACCAATTAGGTTTAGTGCTTTGCCAACGTTTGAGATAAAGATGAATAACATGAAGTTGACAATCGATAAACTTTTTCAAAAGCCCTTTTGAGTATTTAAGTTCTTGCCTAATCCTTTTTTTTCTTGTGGGAAGCTTAAATGTAAATAAGTCAAATGAAAGTAGGTTACCTAAAACTTTTTGTGTGGTATTGTTAAAAAATTAAATAAAAAAACATTAATGTACTTTAAATATACTTACTTAAAATAAAAAATAAAAACATTTAGTTATATTTTCTCTTTGTAAGCTTTTTTCCAAAAAATAACTTAGTGACAATAATCTTGCACAGATCCTTAACAGTTTACGTTTTACTAATGTAGATTGATCCTATGTAACATATACTATATACTTATTACAATTAAGTTTTGTTTTATTTTGTTACATTATGATATAGTTTTCGTATGAATGACAGTCTGCTAATCACCGTTGGAAGATATTTCCTTGTGACCATTAATGGTGACCATTTAGAAGCGTTGATTTGCAATAAGTCCATTTAATTAGTCAGTAGATTTCTCAACTTTTTCCTGTAGTATTAAGCATAGAGGTCGACTTAGAGGGTTGAGCCACGTGCCTGTTTGTGGCCAGCAGATGTCTTGTGACACCTGCCTTTGCCACTCTGTCCATCACTCTCTTATTTGTACTATAATTTGTATGTGCATCCCTTTCTACGTGTGCTTATTTTTATATAATTTATACAAGTGACGGTAACTAGAATGGACCTTGCGGCGGTTATAATGACCATCATACCTGCAACTGCCATGTTAATTGCACAAGAAAGTTTCAATTTAACTAAAAATTGTTAAAAATCAAAATGAGTCTTAAAAAGTTTCAGTCTTTTTCAGCTATCTGAAAAACTAATTCTAATATGTCACTTTTATATTAAACTAAAGATTTCAAGTTCAATTATCGCGAGAGATTTAAATAAAAATGTTTTAGTTAAAATTATTTGCATGCCCGTGTAACACTGCCTTTATTATCTTTAAAGACTAGTTAAAGTTTATTAAATTCTACTTTAATAATATCAAAGCATTTCTAGTATTTGTATTATCAAAAATCTTAAAAAAATACACAGCGGAGAAAGCAAGAAATGGGAAAAAACTTGTAACAGTTTTTCTTCTCCTACGGTGTTTATGTACGTACGTTGTTTAAATACCATTTGTTGCTTTTATACTACATGAAAATGTTAAATTCAATCTTGGGATACAACAGTTTAAGCACGTTATAAGAGTACTTACCTATTGACGAGGTCTATCGGAAGGTAAATGGCGAGCATAGGTTAAACCGGCCATTATCAGCAAAGCAACTAGTGATAGGTTTCTGTGCAACAACTTGTCCGTTTGGTTCAGTGGTTGGACTTGACTGATTTAGGTCTTGGGTTCAAATCCCGGGTCAGGCAACAAAAAAGAAAACTGGGTTTTTCCAATTTTCTAATAAAAAAAATGTTGTTCGGGATAGGATATGTGTCCGTTATGACATTGTGGGACTTAGTATCTTTGGCTAGTCGTGGGTGCCCTGGTTGTGCCTCTGCCTACCTCTTCGGGGAAATGGGCGTGAAGATACTTTTTTTAACTACTTCACAGATCAAAAGTATTTATCGATTCCGTAAAGTTTCTAAAAAATTTTGGCTAGTACTTTAAATGCCACCCTGTTAATACTGTACACCACTTTAAAAGTATTGTCATGTTCCTATCCGGAGGCCAGTGTAGCAGTTTGACACAAAAGATCTCACACAACAACTACCGGACTGCGAAGCATCTACAACGTCATTGGTCTATTTGGTCTATTACAGAGAACTTACCATGAACCCTATGAGTAATATTATTTTCATCATATTTCAATCAATTTAATTGATTTTAAATTCAATTCGGTAGTCTATTGGCCGAGTAATGGTGTAACAAACATACAAAAAACTACACCTTTTTTTTAGTTAAACTAGACCGTAACATGTCTAAGAAACATCTCGATCATTTCAGTTTGGTAGTTTACGGTAGATAGGACTAAAAATTAATCTACCTTTAAATTTATTTATAATAAATTACGAAACTTATGTTTATAAATAAATAAAATGTTTATTAGAAATATAAATAAGTGCTGCGATTTAAATGTACATTTCAATATAATTTATATTATTATATGTAACTTATATGTAACTTGTTTAAATTTAATTAAATATCTGCACACCACAATGTGTTAGAATATGTTGTATTCTTAAGTATCTTTGTAACAACCTTTTGCTAACATATTCCGAAAATAAATAATTTTCGTTTTCATTTTCATTTTTTCATTTACATATATATAATCTGAATCTAATATTTGGTGGCAAGAGTACTAATGCAATATGTCTAACATTTTTAGCCACAGGATATTAGTTTTCATGTAAAATTTTTTTGTAAAACCGTAACTATCTACCAAACATTAAACCCACATTTAACTTTTTTTCAAGAGTTACTTTTAGTCTGTAATTAATTTTTAATGATTATGTGAATATGCATGCCGGTTGGCAATAAATAGGCTTACCACCTATCACATGAGTTCATGAGGTCCCGGGTTCGAATCCCGGGTCGGGCAATGAAAAGAAAATGTGGTATTTCCAATTTTCTAATGAAAAAAAAATGTTGATCGGGATTGGAATGTTCCCGGTTGGCGAAAGGCTTGCCACCTATCACATTGTGGGACTTAGCGTCTTCGGATAGTCGTGGATGCACTGGTTGTGCATCTGCCTACCTCTTCGGGATTATGGGTGTGAAAGCATTTATGTACTTCCTTACATATCACATTGTGGGACTTAGTATCTTCGGCTAGTCGGGTGCCGACTGAAGACACTTTTTAAGACATTATTTACAGTGTTATAAATGTGGTAACGTGTCTGTTTGTTTTTAAATTGTGATTTTACGTAATAACTGCTGTAGGTATCTATTCTAAATTGTTTTAGCTCTTAGAGAAGTTTCTGTAAAAGGATATGATTAAAATTTTAACCTGATTTTATTAAAAACCACTAATTTAAGTAAAATAATAAGTGTAAGTGTTCCTTAGGTGTAGTTGTGTGTACATATAGATTGTAAGTAACTATACACTTAATTAATTATATTTTAAGATTGATGTTGTTACTAACGTTTCAGGATCTACTCCGCACTACTTGCTTAACACTCTACCACCTCGTTGGTCGAGTTACTAGCGTTCACGCCTAACTACATTGACCAACCGCGAGGCTCGGGTTCGATTCTCAGCGGGGGCAGACATTTGTGTCATGATCATTCAGATGTCTAGATTTCCGGGTCTGGGTGTTAATTCAATTTATTAAGGTATCTATTTAAGTATTTAGATGTATTAGAATCGTTGACTAACACCCATAACACAAGCGTATAATTTGCTTACTTTGGGGTTAGTCAATTTGTGTAACAAACAAATATTTATTTATCGTTTATTATTATTTTATTGCAGCCAAATCGTTATAATCTTGAAACAGTAATTTGTTACATACCTACTATATAGAAATACAAATAATTCGATCGTCACCCATATGTTTTAATATCTGTTACAGTCTAATTAAAGAAAGTAGGACACATTTGGATGTGCACCTGCTCCTAGGCCAGCTGCGTAATTTGCTAAAATTTAAATTAGCTTTGATAATGTTAAATATTAAAATTAAGAAAACAGTTTTGTTTCGTAACCGTTGCAAGACCCAATATGTGTAGAGAGATAACATCAGCTGCATGTAAATATATCTAAGGTTTTATCTAAAACTTTTTTTTAAAGGTTTTATCTAAAGCTTTCAATACAGTGAAGTTTTATTTTAATAATAATAAATTTCTAAAGCTAGCGTATTATAAATTATATTTACCACTTATTGATTCATAAGAAATTACTGAAAGCTGTATCATACATATTTTTTTAAGTATTTAAGTAATCTTTAGCATTTTTTACGTAAGTAATTAATTTAGTGTCATTTGAAATCTATAAAATGTGATCGGTTAACGTTCAATGATTTTGATAACTATCAGTATTGTCAGACAAACTTTTTATTTACCCACTAGCTTCCGCCCGCGACTCCGTCCTCGCGGATGTCGGTCTTCGCGTGATAAGACTGAAAAAAAATTATCCCATTGTATGCCCAGGATAATAAGATATAATTATACCAAGTTTCATCGAAATGGAACCGTTAGTTCTCACGAGATGCCTGAACATACAGACAGACAGACAAACAAAAATTTTTTTACTCTCATATTTAGGTTTGGTATCGATCCAGTTACACCCCCTTCTATTTATTTTTTCAATATTTTCAATGTATAGAATTGACCCTTCTACAGATTTATTATATGTATAGATTGTAGTCCTAGGGAATGATTTTTGTAAAGTACCTAATCTTATTTAACCGATATCGGTCCAGGGGTTTAGCCATGAAAGGGTAGCAATCAGACAAACTTTTACCAATTCGGGCCAGTTGCTGCACAGCACTCTATCATCAGTTATCTTGTTTGGTTATGTCCTGTTTAACTTACGCTTGCCTCTTACGAGCTGCCTGACAGTCAGGCAGGTTTTACTTAGCGGAACTGGACCAACACGAGGATGATTGTAACATAAACTTTGTCAAAATCACTTGAATTTAGTATTAAAAGACAGTCTGTGATTTTCGTGAGAGGCTTTAATTTTTTGTCGTTGCTTAGAAAGCTAATTAACATTTAATTACTCACTTATGGATTCCTGCGAGCCAATATTGAGTCTTATTTGCGGAGAAGCACTTGATCTCAGCAGGTGCGTCTGATGTTTAATTAAGTTTTGATACAGATGTCGCGTGCGCCGCATTTTTACTTCACCACGCTCCATTTTAATTAAAGTTTATTATTTAGCCGTAAAACTGGTGCGATGTCTTGTTACTGGTCTCGGAGGAGACTATCCTTAGAGCGCGCGCCATGTAAGAAGTTCAGTCAGAGATTTAAGCGTATCTTACCTGGAACAACTAGTTATGTGTAATTCATTTCGCATCTTAAGTTTGAGATTTTGTAAACAAAACGTTATTAGTCATTATCGAAAAATGTATTTTTTTGACAATGGCAAATCATTAGACCGATACCTTGGTGTTAATACACAAAACCTGTAGAATGAATATTGGCACTGATGCATTGCCAACATGAAGTTGGAATATTAAACCTCTAACATGAAACAGCTTATGATAACTGTATAAGTATGAAACAGTAGCTATACCTATTGGCGTCCCTAAATTAACATACTAGTGACAAATTAATCGTCGTAATCATTTTTATAAATAGAACTTTTTGAAGTGAAATTTTCTTTAGCAGCGTTGCGCAATTTTTTTAAATGGATAAAAACTTCAAAACTCCCGACAAGACACTTGACCTGATCATAAATTCGCAAGACGGATGGGGAATAAACAGCCGGCGCGGTGTAGGAGAGAAAGTGTTCCCCTCTCTCTCTACTTCACGGCGAAAATAGGCACCGTGAAGTCAAGTCAAAGTCAAGGCGCTTGCGCGAATGTTCGTATTGTCATGGTTGTGTACGACAACGCAATAAATAAATGTTGTATTCTACCACATATACATAGTACTTTCATACTGATAATTAAAGCAATTCGTGCAAAATTGTTCCCTGACCATTCCAAAATATCAAAAATGCTCAACATTAATATTTAAGTTTTCACTTCAGCTGGCACTCCCGGAGTGCAACCTTGTTTTTTTAACAGGTGTAAGTGTTTTTCTTTCGAATAGGCTAATGTGTTGCTTGTTAACTGGCATTTTAGTCGTAATAACATCATATGCAGAGCGCACTCCACAGTAACATAATCTGAGTCTGAGTCAACTGACTGCCACGCGCCTTACTTGCCGCGGTTTGAACCAACGGGACTTCTTATTGGCATGTTTATTTCTTAATCGGAATAAATTAATAAACTAAAATCATTATGAAACTTGCTTCTGCAGTAATTTCTTTTGCAGTATAATTAGTTTAACGATTATTTTATACATAAAATTATTCTCTTGTAAACCGACAACTGATATTTCAGGTAAATATTATAATCACACGTTAATCACGGCTCTATATAATACGAATAACTTGAACTATTGTGTAAATTGGCATTAACCAATATACCAGGCAAATAAATGGTATTTAATCACAGGTGCAACTCGGTAAGATTAGTTTACACACGTTTTAGCCTCGTCTAACCTTCTAATTAATATCTATCTACTTATAAAAAAAGAAAAAATACAAGCAAAAGCAGTTTTAACTATTACAGCCAACAGTTACAGTTTTTCTCCATCTTAAGTTAGATGTAAGATATCTCTTGTAAGAGATAAGCTCGCCTTTTGTACAATATATATATTTGTATTTTCTCTTTGTCAATTCTATATTACGTGTAAAATAAATAAATAAATAAGCCAAAACAATTTATACACAACATTTCTACTCTTGTTTACATCTCCGATTCAGAGATATAAATCCTTGCAAACTACGTGCTAATGTGTCTCCTGCATCTTTCAGAAGTTTAAAGTGTAGATAATAAGATGTGTGAAGTATGGCTAAGTTCTTCAATCACTACATAGTATAAAACAAAGTCGCATCCTCTATCCCTATGTCCCTTTGCACGCTTAAATCTTTAAAACTACGCAACGGTTTTTGATGTGGTTATTTAATAGATAATGATTAAAGAGGAAGGTTTATATGTATATTTTATACCCTTACGAAGTAGGGGCGGGCCGCTAGTATATTTTTAAAAGGTTTTATAGTAATAAATAAATGCAAATAGAAAGCAAAAGACATTTCGATAACATTTATTTTAACAATAATATTTTGTTTACATGTTATTTTTTGGGGAAATCAAATCGAGTGATTTTTAACTCCTCTTCAATCAACTTTTCTTTAACGAATATAAATCAGTATTTCATCTAAATAAACAAATAATAAAATTCAAAATTTTGTGTTAGAATATTAGATAAGGCCCTTTAATTTACTAAAAATGAAGAAAACTTAATAGTTTACTTGATTATTTATATGAGATATTTGGCATTTTTATATATTCGGCTATTTCTAGCGTCCTCTTGGCCTCTGTGGTTTAGTGGTCTATTGTCAAACTTGACTTATTGAGATCATGGGTTCGATACACGGTTCGGACAACAAAACACTAGAAAATGTGTGTTTTTAATTTTCTTAAAAAATAACGTCGCCCGGGATTAGATACATGCCGATTGCCGATAAACTTGTCAACTATCACATTACGGGACTTAGTGTCTTTTGCTGGTCGTGGGTGCCCTAGTTGTATATCTGCCTATCTCTTCAGGGTTCAAGGACTTGAGATACTTTTTTTTAAACATATAAACTGACCATCTGGTGTATACAGACAAAATATCTTTATCAATAGGTGATTCCATAGAGGATCAGATTCAAGAGCTATACGCGTTTCCCGCGCCGCAGACGCCCCGGGCTCGGACCGCCCCCCATTGTACCCCTACAATGCATCGTACCTCATGCTAACGAGCGCTGCAAGCAACCCAGACACATTTGTAAAAACCACAATAAGCGTTCCATTTCGGCATATTGTTTTGACATATAATAAATATTTGTAAGATTATACCGCAGTGAGATTGTTGCTCCGGATTTAATATCGATTTCTTTCTTTTTATTGTGGCTATTGTTTTGTAAGTCGGTAGTGTTCGGGCCTTTTAGCCCTGCCTACCCATTGGCTCGTTTGAACTGGTATTACACAGACTGCTACCAACCATACAAGGTGAAACATCCTTATCGAGATGCATTTGTTTTGGAAAATTAACGAGATTGCATTATTTAAATAAAAAGTTTTTACAACTTTGCGCTTAACCCTTAACCCTAATATACGAGCTCAATAAATTTGTATGTTTGTAGTTGTAGTTCTTTTTTTTAAAGTAATGCCAAACATTTTTTTCGTGTCTGTATAACACATGAATTGTATCAAAGGGACCAGTTGACCGATTAAAAACATTTATTAGGTCAACTGATGCGCGGGATGAATTCGAGCGTCTGTTGACTAAAGACTAAAAACTCGAATTAGGATTTTATAATTTTTAGTTCCGAGATTTTTTTTTGTTAATATTCAAGATACAGTGGTAGTTGGTCCACTTCATAGTCAGACCTTAGTCATTTCATAAAAGCTTAAAGCTTTTGTCTTATGTAGTATTTAATATTGAGCTAATTAGCTCCACTCCCTCGACAAAACAGATACAAATTACGTATCTACAAAACCATCTCGATTATATCAGAATTTCATTAAAATAATCACATAGAAATCGGTCCATCCGTTCAAAATCTATGGTACCAGACACACACCTCTCCTCTTTTGTCGTCGGTTTACGAAATATGCATCACGGGTACTTTAGACCCTTTAAACCTAGGTTACTTATTATAACGATCACATCAGGGGATCTAAGGAAAACTAAATTAAAAATTTAAAAAACCCCCGACACTAAAACTTAATTTTCCTTTAAAAAAGTAAAAAAGTTGCTGACATTCGGTTAATGTCCTCGCTGTCACCCCACACAACTATTACGTTCAATCGATTTTCATGAAACATGTCTAAGAACACTCGCACAAAAGTTACCTTTAATACAAAAAAAAAAACTAAATTGAAATCCTTGCATCCGTTCGGGAGTTATGATGCCACAGACATACACGTCAAACTTATAACACCCCTCTTTTGCGTTGGGGATTAACAAATAAAACACAAACGAGGGTTGAACCTCGAGAAACAGCCAGTTTTGAATTTATTTTGGATCTGGTAACGCAAGAATGCATTTAACTGCGTTAAGAATTAACTTCACCTGCAGTACACCCTGCTGTTAACGATAAGGCGCGGTCGGCTCGTGACTGAATATTAAAAACCTAGTTTAACTTGAAATTGGCAGAGGACGTTAGCTTCATTACACGGAGGGAAGCTATGAGACATACTGACTGTCAAAGCTATTAAAAAAGAAACCCTTATTCGTAAAATAAATTATATACAATGTTTTTTGTATACGGCAGAGGTTAAAACTTTTTCTTGTGTATGTTTTCTAGGGACGCACAAACAGGTTTTTATTAATCATGATTTTAATTTTAAATGGCATCGTTATTATTTCTATAAATTGTTTATAAATATTACCTCAGAAGTCTATTTGTTGACCGTCTTGTTGGTCGAGGGGTTAGCGTAGACGCCTAACTCCACCGACTAACCGGAAGGCTCGGTTCGATTCCCGACGTGGGCAGATATTTGTAATGACATGAAATTCAGATGTTTGCATTTACGGGTCTGGGTGTTTATTAAATTTATTCAGGTGCTCAAGTAAGTATTTCTATGTATAAGTATTGTTAAATGAAACAAGCAATTATTAAAGCGTATAATTTTACTCCTATTTATTTTTATTTATTTATTTTAATCTTTATTGTACACCATATTTCCATATGTTATACAAAAGGCGAGCTTAATGCGCTAACATTCTCTACCAGCCAACCTTTGGACCAACAGAAAAACAACAATGCAGGTGCTTGAAACAAATGATGACAACTATAATACAACCACAGTGCGTAAATCTACTAATATAATGTGCATAATCTACTTATGTGTATACTTATGTGTATACTTATGTGCCTGTTAGAAGTAATTTACGAGTGTGTTTCTTAAATGAGAACTTTGATTGGGATTGTCTTATGTGAGGAGGAAGTTCATTCCAGAGACGGGAGGCTTGTATACTAAATGAATTAGAAAGGAAGTTGGTGCGATGCGACGGTATGGAAAGGGTACGTGAATTAGACGATCTTAATTGTATCTGGGTCAGATTCACTTTGTGTGATTCAAGTGATATTTATTTAACTTACATCAATGTTTTTCTAGAATATTTTCCATGAATAAAAACACTTTTTTACAACGAGGTATGTATAGATCTACCTCATTTCTTCGCAATCTGAATCATATATATAAAATGCGTGTATGTATTTTATATTCAATCAGGGGCAAGTCATTACCTAGATATGTGTATATATTGCGTACCTCACATAGCAGGTATGAAATCAACAAAAATATTCTTCAATAAGTTTCGACATCAAATATTTCGTTCTTCTTTTTTGAAAAAAATTGGACCTTGTACGAACGAACAAAAACATTTCTTAGCACTTTGTACGTTAGCCGGCAGCACACGTTACTGGCAAATCTCCACGTTTTACAAATTGTAGGTTACACTGCCAGTTAGCGCCTTGTAGGTGTCAAGATTGCCATAATTTGCATTTGCGGACGCTGGCCCGCAGCGCCTGTCGTCACGTGTTATCATCTAAATACTTTTATTAAAGGAAACGCTGATTTAAATTGTAATAAAGTGAGGCGATAATGCTAGCCCAGCCACCGCCATCGGTCATTAGCAGGGTTTTCGCCAATTATTTAAGTACAAAATCAAAAGGACTTTAATGATCAGTGAAATTTTGTTCACAACATAATCATGTTTTTACAATGATTGGGTTCCATATAAGTTCGTCATTGACGGGTTTGTACTTAATTAAGCTTCTAACATGCATTTAGGGACAAGATGCGCGCTGCGTTCAGCTTTCTTTTTTATTCGTTCATTAGGGAGAAAATTAAAACTGAAATAACTGAATCAGGAGTTGTAAATGAGTATTATGCTAACATTAATCATGAACATTATATTCCAAGTCAAAATGTCGCCTCTGTGGTCTAGCGGTTCAGTTGTTGGACTTAACTGCATGAGGTCCTGGATTCGAATCCAGGGTCGGGCAACGAAAAGAAAATTGGGTTTTTTCAATTTTATAATAAATGAAACGTTGCTCGGAATTGGATTTGTGATCGGTTGACTATAGGCTTGCCACCTATAGCATTGTGGAA
This sequence comes from Calephelis nemesis, assembly GCA_002245505.1. Lineage (NCBI taxonomy): Eukaryota > Metazoa > Arthropoda > Insecta > Lepidoptera > Riodinidae > Calephelis > Calephelis nemesis. Next base: position 2,297 of record NJDD01003784.1, on the reverse strand, counting down.
TTTAGTGTTTTCGGCTGGTCGTGGTTGCCCTGGTTGTACTTCTGCCTACCTCTTCGGGGATATGGGCGTAAAGATAACGGATTTTGATGCGGTTTTTTTATAGATAAAGTGATTGAAGAGGAAGGTTTATATGTATATTTCATAGCCGTGCGAAGCCGGGGCGGGCCGCTAGTTAGTCATAAACATTTTATTCCCAGTCAAAAATGAAGTTTGAGCCCGTTACTTGAAATATCATAATGTTTTTTCTGAACCAATAAAATGATTTGAAAAAATTGAGTTATATCTAACCGAGTCCGAAAAAAGGAGTTTGGTATAAGACTTTTATATTTTTATATGCGTTAATCGATTTCTCCACCATTTCTGAAATGATTATTTTTTTATTTGAAAAAACGTAGTTCCAAGGACTATATTACTATCAACTCTGGATCTGAAGTCAGACACTTATGGAAATCGAGAAATTAGTATGACGTAATACTGAAATCGAAGCCGTTTTTTTAGTTTTACTGGTTTTAAATTATTATACTAACTGGGACTAAATAATGTAGGTCTAAGGAACTAAATAGGAAAACGTAAATAGGTAATGACAAATGAATCTTATTTCGTATTCTTGCATCTTATGCAGGTGATAGTACGAGTAATATAAAATAAAATAACCTACACTTATAAAATAATATGTCCTGACTGACTGATTCATCATCGCCGAGCAAAAACTGTTAGAGTTATAGCCATGAAATTTGGAGGGAAGGGTTGTTTTATTGAGTAGACACCCACTAAGGACGGAATTTGGAAATTGTACCCCTAAAGGGTTGAAATAAACCCCTATTTAAAGTTTGTATGTAAGACCGTCACTTTTAAGTGACAAACATGAAACTTTATGTTTGGACTACTTATTAAAAATGAGTACACACGTATTTAAGCGTTTCTGGAAATTCTACCTCTAAGGGGTGAAATTCGGGTTTAAAATTTTTATAAGAGTCCTTAATAAATTACCTGCCACACGAGCAAAGCCGCGGGTAACAGATAGTATAAAATAAAAAGAAACAAAAACTTTGTTTTGTTATATCAACTAAACGATCTCGGTTAGCAATGTTTACTCAAAATATTTCCAAATCTCAGTAATAAGTAAAATTGAAATTGTTGAACACTCATTTAAAATTTTTAATAAGTTTTAAGATTAAACTTTGTTTTTGACGATCACATTCAATTGTATTCGAAAAATAGAATTTGAAACATTCTTCCTAATGATGCTCAGTGGTTTTATAAAAATATGTCATCGAAGCTGGGATTCCTCAGAAGGTGGCTTTCTTCACACACTAATAAGTCAGATTGACTTTGAAATGTTTGTACTTATCGGCCATAAATTTATAAAACATCAATATTGCATGACGAGATTAATGCCCATGTTGGACGACCACTGGGCCTTCATAATGCTATTGTGTTTTTTGGTCTACTTTGAGCCAAGCTCTAAAACCGCTAAATTGACGTAAGCCTTTCGTAAACTTGAGTAAAAAACAGTTTAACTTATCATAAATACTGGTGCATTATACAATAACCCATATCGTCTTATCGATGTGGCTTTTCTTCTTTTCAATCCAGAATAAAAAACTGTACAAAAAATGATACTCAAAAAGTGATATGTGTCATAAAGTTTTGGAATCGTGTCTTAAAAGAGACCATAATTCAAAACTTCTGCTTGTTATAAGAAGTTGTTAGTAAAGCAGTAAGTACTTATCTATAAATTAAAGATTAAATATTTTTTTGTATTCAACTTGAACAAAGTGTAACTCTTGCTTCTTTTAGGTGCAATTATCGCCATGCAACATTATTTCACTAGGTACTAGATGTTCCTTTTGATTATCTCTTCTTTTTTAATTTAAGAAAGAGAGTTGTTGTACAAAGCAGGAAACACAGGTGAGTTAGCAAATTATATTCTAACAAACAAAAAATATGTTATAGACTTACGATTTAATCACTTACATTACATTTTGTCATATAGCCCCTGCGCTACGGAAACCCCTTAGGCTGGTTTTATTGTCCAGCGTTTCGGCAGCGCCGTTGGGCCGCGCGCGTTCGGATATATTTGAGGTAGTAGTGGCGTTTCAAATTCGCGCGCTTGAGCAGCGCCGTTCGTTGAACGCGTCCTATTCGCGCGGCGCGGTCGAAGCGCGCGCCGCTCGTGCGCTTCTACGGCCATTGTGCGTTTTAGTCTCACGCCGTTGAGACGTGCCGTTAGGTACTGTTATGTACAAAATGAATCACATCGATACGGGTCGAGTAGTTGACGAAGTGCGAATTAG
>NJDD01003779.1:90214-102474 GCA_002245505.1 Calephelis nemesis | reverse complement strand
CAGAAATTCCGGTTTCGATATTTAGAGCTCCTTTATGGCCATAGATAGCTCTTACTTTTGTAAAATAGGTCAAAACTAGTTAGATACATATAAAATGACTGTATTGCTTAAGAACACATGTTGAGTAGAATAGACCTTCTGCCTCGGCAGGCAGCTCGTTCCTACGAGCAGCCTGCCGAGGCAGAAGGTCTAGCACTGGTTAAAATATAGGCCATTACCAGCAAAACCGCAGATGGTTGAGTGTTGTGCAGCCGGGTAGGGAACTACTAAGTAATAGAGTAGTTTAAGTTCTAGCCCTGATGATGCTGTCATAAGCGAAACCCGTAGGCAATTTATAAAAATATTTAATTATAAGTGATACGTAAAACAGTACAAGTGTTTCTTCATTTCAAAATATGAATTATTTATTTATTCTCTTCTACTTCCTACTTCTACTTCCTATTTAGAATAACATTTTTTAAATAAAGATGACGAGATAGTAATAGGTATCTTGTAGTTTTGTAGTATTGTCTATTCTATAATAATAGTATAAAAAGGAAAGGTTTGATTTTTTTGTTTGTTTGAAATGAATAGGCTCCGAAACTACTACACCGATTTCAAAAATTATTTTACATTTAGAATGTGGTATCCTTTAGTGATAGGCCTTGTTTCATCAAAATCAAGTCAAGTTACGCAGGCGAAGCTGCGTGAAACTGCTAGTGTACCTAACATGAAAACTGATGATTCTTTCTCTGTATCTTCTCAATGAAAGGCCGTGTTTCGGATTCTATTTCTATTCTTTTCTATCCAGTGCTAGATTTTAAATGCGTCACAAGTAGGTATGTAGCATTAATCGAAGAACCTATTCCATAATATGTAGAATCTGTTACATGATTGTCCTCTACGTTGCTAGGTAGAATAAAATTTCTTACTACTTAAGGGTCAACCATGGATATATTTTACATATACAATATGAGGAACAAAAATAGCCCCCGAATGGAGCTCTGGGGAACACCCATGGTGACACCATCTTCTGCCAATTTTACACCATCAACTAACGAATCAGAAGATCGAGTGACTTTATGTGTCCCGTATCTTCCTTATATCACTGAGATATTGTTAAAATAAGTTTTAATAAGTAGGAAGAATATGCAACAATAGCTCATGGCTAGATATAAATAACATATCTTACTTTCAAACTACCTCTTCTACCATTTTTTTTCTTAACTAACTTTTAATTCAATTGACTTAGGTCTCAGTGTGAAGAGAGAACATTAAAATCTATCTCGTGGGTGATCAGACAACACTTGAAGATGAAAGACACAAACAAGACAAATCGTGTGTATTACCAAGCTTCGGTAAGATAATAGTTACCACAAACAATAACGTTGTCGATAAGTATTAGAATATGTTGTCTTTGGTATTAGCGACTACTTGAAGACAAATTAATTGTATAAATATGTTTGTGCTGACGTAATTACAATTCTTTTGACAAATCACAACAGTCAATATAATATTACCAAAAACACTATTGAGACATACCTAAACGCAGTCATAAAATTTAACACGTATTTAGGTAGGTATACGACAAAAAATAATAGTGTCACCATAACGCTTCAAGCCCAGAAACATCTATCCTTTTATTTAATGTAAGGGAGCCAAGGAGACTAAATATTTAATTATTCGAGGGTCGTTGTCATGCATGGGACTTTTTATCGAATAACTTTTCCCCGTTTTGGTCCGGGCTCCTTTGCAGAATAGACCATCTGCCTTTCTGGCCAGGCAGCTCGTAAAAGGCGAGCATAGGCTTATCATCACTAACACCGTGACATCTGACTAGGTGGTAGAGTTTCGCAGCGACTCGCCCGGTTTGGTACCACCGCCTTACCTATTCCTGCCGCCATAACGTCATGACGTGTTCCGGTCCGGAGGGTAAGGTAGCCGGTAAACTTACTTTTGCTCGAGGTCTAACATCCTGACCTCAGGTTGGCAACGCACCAATACCATCTTTGGTGTCTCTAGGCGGCGTGAATTTCTTACCATCAGGAAATCCGTCTGCTTGTTTGCCTTCCTATAACAATTGGTGGGTTATGAAAAAGGTCATGTTACGTTTATATTTTAGAGATTCGGAGAGCGTCTAAAAGCTAAAAGAATAATTACAATCACCTACGTAAGGGGATCAGCGGGGCTATTCAGTATCTTTTTAGTGATGATCACTGGGTAAAGTGTACATCATAGCTGTCAAATGACGTCATTTGTGTTTGTTATCTCTATTGTATATCTGTTGGTCACTGGAGATAGCAAATATAAAACACGTCATTTGACAGATATTTGATGTACACTTTACCCAGTGATCATCACTAAAAAGATACGGATTCAGCCCTCAGATGTTAATAAGTACACATGTGGAGTTTTGGCGCCATCGAGAGAAAAGATGGTCGAAGTTTTTTCATAATTATTGAATTTAGTGTTAATATTGAGTGAAATTAGTCAATTATGGTGGCATTTTGTACAATTTTGTTCAGTGAAATAGCACAAATGAAATAATCGTTAAGAAATTAGCGTATCGTGTATTTCCTCGTTGCCGCCAAATCTCATTACAGAGCTTGTGTAATGAGCCACCGCTTTACCCAAGAGCCTGACATGACTTCCTGACGACTTATGACTGATGACTAATTATAATTAATTAAAATTCGATGGAAAATTTCTACTTGATGAATGGCTAAATACTAACGTGAAGGCCAAAACCCAAAGAAAGAAGAAAGTACACATGTCTAAACTGTATCTGCGATGACAGAAATATGCCAATCAGTTGCCGTAATGGCTACTGAACATAAATACGTAACGCTAATATCGTCAGAATATTTCATTTATTGACGTGCAATAAATCTGATTTGCTTGAGTACAGTTTAAGGCTAAAAAAAATATACAGAATACCCTACGTATATGCGACTCCATAGTATTTACAGAGATTTGATACACGTATATTTATTTATTTCTTTATATAGGTATACTCCATTCCTCTTTTCCATTACTCTATTCCAAAGCGAGGTTTTGAGTCAAAAAGCTAGACTCGCTTTGCATAATTCTGTGCTTATCCCAACGTTATTGTATGGAAGTGAGAGTTGGGTATGTCAGAAAGATCATGAAAGTAGGATAAATGCGGTTGAAATAAGAGCACTACGGAAAATCTGTGGTGTAACGCTCGCTGACCGCATTCGTAACAGTGAGATCCGAGAAAGAGTGGGATTGAAAGAAAGTGTTGGTGTTAAAACCGCTGGTTCGGGCATGTGGAAAGAATGACAGATGAAAGATTGACAAAGCAGATATACAATGCGAATGTGGATGGATGTAGGTACCCGGGGAGACCAAGGCTGACATTTCACGATCAGATCAATCGGATATTATCCGAGGGTGGTGTCAAGAGTCTCGGAAACCGGCGTGTTTGTATGGAAAGGGTAATGAATGTGAAGGAAGCAAGACAGGTTTGTCAGGATCGTGAGGTCTGGCACTCGATACTCTCTGCCTACCCCGTAAGGGACTTGGCGTGAAGATATGTATGTATGTGTGTAGGTATACTCGTATAATGGACGTATAGCCGTGTTACAAGTTACTGACGGACCTGAGTTACCCAATGCCCAAATCCCCTCTTGGGCTCCCCAAGCACTATTCCTTTCGATGTAATATTCAGTGCTCGTACTTATGTGTTTCGATTTTTTGGAATAGTGTATCCGGTAAAGTTGCTTGCTACACATCTCAGCCAAGTTATCAACGCACCATTACATCTTTGTTGTTTATAAGCGAGATGGTATTTTTACCACCAGGAAATCCACCTGCTAAACTTGCCAAGCTTACATAAAAAAAAAACGTTTTTTACCTTGTAATTGAGATATAACAATTTATAATATTAAATCTGTTGTAGATAGTGATGGATCCAGGCGTTTCAGTGTTTGAAGGTACGGTGCAGTATTTTAGGAATTCTGGTCACTTTGAAGTATCAGAGAAGGATGTATCTAGAATTTCACCGTACGTATACCAGTTTATCTCACTTTTTCTAGGCTGGCAGGTCTATCTTATGTTTGTCTCGTACTGTTTGCCAGACAGATTTACTTTTATTTTCAACTAGCTGTTCCGGCGAACTTCGTTCCGCCCGTTCAGTTTGTAAAGGAAACATTAAAATGTCGATTTTCCTAATTTTTTTGCTGTTGTAAGGGATAAAATGTACACCATGTACTTCTCTCAGTTCTTAACCTACCTCTTCATCGATTTTCAGCCTAATCGGTTTAACTGTCACGACTTTCGATTCATCTTTCATATTTTTTTTTGTTTTTATTGTTCTGATGGTGTATTCTGCTATTCGGGGCGGAGACAAATCCAACGAATCAAAAACCATGAAAATTGGTCCAGCAGATCTTAACTTATAGGTGTTTTAACAAACCCGACTTTGTTTATATATGTAGATTACTGCCTGTGTGGTCTAGCGGTCCGATGTTAAACTTAACTTCAGGAGGTCCCGGATCGATTCCAGGTCAGGCAAAAAAATATGCTGTTTCAATTTTCTAATAAGTAAAACAAATGCCCGGTTGGCGATACGTTTACCACCTATCATATTATGGGACTAAGTGTCTTTGGCTGGTCGTGGGTACCCTGGTTTTTTCTCTGCCTTTTCGAAGATTGCCGTACCTAAGGGGGCGTCCACAAATTACGTGAGATGTTTAAGGGTGGGAGGGGGTCGAGCCAAATCTCATATAATCTTACGTTGGAGAGAAGGGGGTCTCGACAAATATCACGCAATTTTTTTGATTGATACAAAAAATATAAAATTTTGTTTCATTTAATCCAGATTTTACATTCTTAAGATATAATCTTAAGTGTAACCTTAATACTCTGAGGATCATTCACTAATTCGTTCGAAAAAAATAATTTCATTCATACTTTGACGTTAACATCTAGTGACTGTCAATCCACCATGTTTGTTTTATACCAAATAACTCAATTTAATCTGAATTTACAGTAAAGTCCGTCATTTGTTTTCACGCCACTTCACAATCCACATTTTACAAAAATCTCACGTGAGATTATGGGGATGGGGGAGGGTTTGGAATAAAATCTCACGACATCTCACCAGGGAGTGGGGGAGGGGCAGAAAATTAAAAAAACACCTCACGTAATTTATGGACGCCCCCTAAGTGAAGATACTTTTTTATATTTAAGGAGAATTATATAAGGAGAAGCCGCAGGCAACTGCTAGTAGGTACCTATTTCATATTTTAATGTTACAAAAATCAGTACTAAAGTGCGCCTTTACTAAGTACACAGGACCTATTAGGTGATGGAGACTAGTACAATATGTTAGCATTTAAGTAAAAGCGCGGGAAGGCGGGCGGGCAGTTTACGTCTTAAACCTTTCTTTTTTATAACATTGGAAGGCAAACAAGCAGATGGATTTCCTGATGGTAAGAAATACCCGCCGCCTAGAGACACCAAAGGTAGTAATGGTGCGTTGCCAACCAGAGGCCGGGATGTTAGGCCTCGAGCAAAAGTAAGTTTACCGGCTACCTTACCCTCCAAACCGGAACACGTCATGACGTTATGGCGACAGGAATAGGTAAGGCGGTGGTACCAATCCGGGTGAGTACCCGGATTGGTACCACCGCCTTACCTATTCTGCTGCGAAACTCTACCACCTAGTCAAATGTCACGGTGTTAGTGACGGCAAGCCGATGTTCGCCTTTTACGAGCTGCCTGGCACAGGAAGGCAGATGGTCTATTCTACAAAGGAGCCTGTGTAGTAAAGGTTTAGGAAAGTTGAGGAATGACCCCAAAATCTCATTTTGACCCAGATATGGAAGTGAGCCCTCGTGTATCAGCGTGACGCACCCCCACCTCAACAAGTATTGCTATTGTAGAAATAAGCTGTTCCTACCCTTCCCGTTTTTGCATTAAGTTGTAATAAAATATGCATTGCGTAACTTTGTTTTATTCTACGTAACACATAAAAAATGAATTTAAGGTCAGTATAAATAATTAAAGCATTGAACATGCTCTGGCACGGAAAGGGTTTTTGATCTGACAAAAGTTAGTTATAGACGTATGGATGTGAAGACCCTATCGTTCTGGTGGTTACTTGATTATTCCAGAAGTATAAGTGGCAGTGCCGTGCAATGCGACATAAAGCTCGGTGAAGTTGCATAAAATCGCGAGATTAGCAACAATTTAGTCATTCAAAAAAAAAAAAAAAGCAATGCGACAGCTCGGCCAGTTATCCACTTAAGGTTAAGGGTAAGATATCAGGTTATCTTGCATGTATTATCACAGTCATAAACTGGCAACGCAGCAGCAATTTTTAAGGCATCTATTGGCAACAGTTGTCGCTAAGTATCAAAAGCCGTCAGATTCTTCGCATACGTAATAAAATACAGACCGACATTTTCCAATATTTTGTTGCTTAATATGATGATGGTGCCTATATCATTTCGCTTTCTTATGCTTAAAAAAATACTTTAGGTACGTTAGAGTATATGCTACTCCCAGCGCGTTTTTCCTGTACTAAAACTGATGCTAAATAGGCTTGTGTCCACCAATAATAAATCGGGTTTGTTGTGGTATCTATAGTTTTGTTATTATTAATAGATGTCAATAAAATTTATTATTTACAATAAAATATAAAGATTAATTTTATTTTTAAGAAATATTAAGCTGAAAAAAAACAATTTCATCACGTGACAGTGAACGCCGATCAGAACGCGTTACGTCACAGAGTGCGTCCGCCATTGTTGTTGTTGACGTTTTAAAACAAAGCAAAGTATCAATTACCAACTACGGTTTGTTTTGTTTTGCACTGAGTGACGTCATTCAGGACGCCATGATAGTTTAGAGCGTTTTCGCGGCAAATTCGTACAGGTTTATAAAAAAACTAAAAATAATGTTACTCACCGATTTTTGAAAATAAATTCAGTTATTTCTGTTCAATATCGAATAAAGGAAAGAATCAATCACTAAATACATTTTTGGACACAAGCCTAATAAAGCAATGTCGCTAGCAAAGAGCACTTTAGGTCCAGAACTACAAAAGATTTTAATAAAACTATATATGCTTAGTACTTTTACTCGTACAAAAATAAAAACTTACATCTAATAATACTTTAGAGTTAGGTTTATTACATTATTTCATACTATTTCACATTTGACTTAGGAGCCCCGTATCTTAAAGTATTAACGTAGCAGGTACCAAGTGCCTTAATATAATATGCTACGATCATGCTGAGATTTTTATATTAATATCTTTCAAAGAGGTTATTATATATTTAATAACGGAACATATATTAACAAAGGCTTGTCTTCATATTTTTAAATGAAGAAACACTTGTACTGTTTTACGTATCACTTATAATTTATTATATAATAAATAGCCAATAGTAAAGTTCTATCCCTGATGGTGCTGTTATAAACGAAACGTCAGGCTATTTACAAAATAATAAATTATAAGTGATACGTAAAACAGCACAAGTGTTTCTTTATTTAAAATATGAATTTTACCAAGTGCCAACGATGGAAAATATCAAACATAAAGGCTTGTCTCTTTGCCTGGTAAATATGCATATAAAAATACATTTATCAATATTTGGGTTTCGCCTAAAGTAAAAAAAATATTAATACAATAAAAACAATTAAATCTTAACACAAAACTCTCCTACTCACTTTGTAAATCCCCTGCCGGAAACGAAACCCAATTCTTGGTGGAAAATAAAAAGTAAAAACAGAATAAAAGAGTTAAAGAAAATCGAAGGCAAGAATCGCCTGTGTGAACGAGTGGTGGTAGGGGTAGTTTATCTAATCCAGGGGTGGGCAAATTCTTTTGACCGCGGGCCGGTAAGTTAAAAAAATCTAGTGGCGGGCCAGTAAATTTTAATGAACCTTGAGGCGGGCCGCTTTATTAAAACAGCTAAAAATAGCAGTAAATATTACGATTATGAAACGTTGTGTAAAGATAACATAAGGCAATTTTTTTTATTTTACAATCGTTTATTAAAATTAAATCTATTTATGAAGTCTTAACATATGAAATACCTACGCAATGTATATGTTTGAAGTATCGATTTAGTATCTCAATTGTTCAAATTTCAATAGTCTTTTAACATTTCGACCATTAATTTTTTAAGGAGGTTCATATTTTTTCTAAAAAAAAACCACCGACGGGCCGGATTAAAACCTCTCAAGGGCCGGATCCAGCCCGCGGGCCGTAATTTGCCCACACTGATCTAAAAGATCTGTTAACTGATCTGAAAATCGAAAGCAAGGATCGCCTGTGTGAACGAGTGGTGGTAGTGGTAATTTATCTAAAAGATCTGTTAACAGTTTCATAGTTTATAGAGCTAATGTTTTTGAATTTAATGTTTTCAATGTTTCTAATTATTGTTTTGATCGTATGAAACGACGAATTGCCTAAAATGATCGGCGTGGTGCTAAATTTATCTGGTAGCTGGTATGGCACTAATGGTATCCTGGAGGTCCGTAAGTGGGCTTGTAGCTGTTCTGGAAACCAGACAGTGAGCCAGAATAATCTGGCGTGTTGTAGTTATAACCTGTAATAAAAACTTTACTAATTAATAACACATTTATTAATTAAAAAGTAACTATTTAATTAAGAAAAACAATAATTACGTTTTTATAAATATTAAAATATTTGCACACTACAATGTGTAGAATAAGTTGCAATGCTTTAATATGTTTATTTATTTGCCTTCACTAGTGTACATATTAGATCTTACATTCTATACATAGTGCTTACTACTATACCAATGATTGGCATGCAAATATAATATAATTACTTTAAAAGACGTTAAAATAACCCACATTTAAAATTAAAAAAAAATGATGAAAGAATAATGTTAATAATAAACAATTACATGTTATCGATATGTCAAAGAAATAATATTAGGCACATAATGTCAAAATAATAATAGTTAAAATAACTTTGTAACAACTTCAAACCGCGTATTCTGCAAAATAAATATATTTCCTTTTCTTTCTTTCTTTCTTTTCTTTTCTAACACCTATAGTAAAACCAAAGAAATTATGAATAGGTAGGTGTAGATCATTTTAAAGCTGAAATGACGCGCTCAACTACTTTCAGTTTTTATATGTTAGTTAATTAATGTAAATATACTGTGACGGCACTTTACTATGTGTGAGTGTCAATCAGTTAACAATTTATACACAAATTCTACTCACCAGTATTTATAGGTTCCGGGTATTTTGCTTCTCCTTCATATCTGACGTCGGCGTGGAAGCCAGTCTGCCAGTCTGCGTGGTAAGTTACTGGAAATGGAAAATGAATAACGTTAAAAACATCCGTTGTAGGTTTGTTACTTATTCAAACTATTAGTTGGTCTGGATCTTTCGAAGTAACTATTAATATGTAGTACTTATTAAATAATAATACAAATTTTACAATTTTCTTCGAACATACAGGCGATATTTAATTTAACAGCTACATATTTTGTTACATTTTTGTTTATTTAAAAAAACATTCAGGGGCCCTACCATAAACGCTTAAAGCAGTATTATTTCCATCTTGCTAAATGTCTGCCTTTATAAGCAACTCTATGATTTATGTCATAAGGTTGTTTTTCTCGACTGACAATTAGAATTGTTGAAATAGTTACTGTTTTAAGAGCTTATGGTAAAAGCTTATGGTAAGGTAAATTTGGTATGGTTACTAAAGTACCAGTAGATGGCGCTTAAAACATTGTGGATAAAAAGTATTTTATATTTTACATGGCTTCATCACAAAATCGTAAATGCCCGTGTTGGTCCGAGCTCCTTTGCAGAATAGGCCACCTGCCTTCCTGCCAGGCATCTCGTAAAAGGCGAGCATAGGCTTACCGTCACTAACACCGTGATATCTAACTAGGTGGTAGAGTATCGCAGCGACTCGCCCGGATTGGTACCACCACTTTACCTATTCCTGCGGCCGTAATGTCGACGCTTGCCGTTGACATGTTCCGGTTCGGAGGGTAAGGTAGCCGATAAACTTACTTTTGCTTGAGGTCTAACACCGTGACATCTAACTAGGTGGTAGAGTAACGCAGCGACTCGCCCGGATTGGTACCGCCGCCTTACCTATTCCTGCGGCCGTAATGTCGACGCTTGCCGTTGACATGTTCCGGTTCGGAGGATATGGTAGCCGGTAAACTTACTTTTGCTCAGGGCCTAACATCCCGGCTTCAGGTTTCCACCTTTGGTATCTCTAGCCGGCGTGAATGTCTTATCATCATAAAATCCATCTGCTCGTTTGCCTTCCAATAACATAAAAAAACTACATTAACGATTTATCATTAACAAATAATGAAACTAGTTAGGAACTGGAATGTATTGCAGCTCAATAAAATCTACAGATGATAGGCATGTAACAATCTTGAAGTTAGTCCACTTGGACAAGATCAAGCATAAGCAAAGACTCAACATAACTCTTACCAATCTGAGTCCGTCCGTCCGGGAGTTGAACCCTGTACTCTCCTCGCACCACGTTTCCATCTGACATCTCTCTTCGGTCATAATCATTGCCACTTTTTGCATCCTTCACGGAGTATCCAAATTCATACGACTTGGGCTAAAATATATTAAACATAAAAGTCAAGACTTGTTGGTAGTATCAGAGATTAGAATATACTAGCTGCGCCCCGCGGTTTCACCCGCGTAAGTCCCAATCCCGCGGGAACTCCGGGATAAAAAGTAGCCTATATGTTATTCTGGGTCTTCAGCTACCTACATACCAAATTTCATCGTAATCGGCTTTGTAGTTTTTGCGTGAAAGAGTAACAAACATCCATACATCCATACATACAAACTTTCGCATTTATAATATTATTAGAATTAGAATATATGTATTAGGTATATTATTATCTTTGGTAGTAACGTTTCGCTCAAATTATAGCTGCCACCTTGATGTGGAAGATAGGGTGTGATATTTAGGCCTCGTGTTGGCGACGCACTTTGTCATTATTTAATGGCTAGATGTCGTGTGTATTTATTGTTATCATTATTTAAAAAAAAGTATATTTACGCCCATATCTCCGAAGAAGTTAGCAGAGGCACAATCAGGGCACCCACGACTAGCCGAAGACACTAAGTCACACAATCTGATAGGTGACAAGCCTATCGCCCACCGGGTACATATCCAACCCCGGGCAACATTAATTTAATTAGAAAATTGAAAATATACATTTTCTAAATTTTTTTGTTCTCCGACCCGGGATTCGAACCCGTGATCTCAAAAAGTCAAGTCCGGCGCCGGACCGCTAGATCACTTTCAGGACTTTTTACTTTTTAATATATCTTCAGAAATGATACATTTATTTATTATAGTTTCTGAAGGTGACAGATATACATGTTACGAATTTTACTAAGATGACACCATTAATGATGTTGGTGTGTCACTATCCTATTCAAGTCTATCCTTACTCTCTAGCAAGCAGGAAAATAAACTGATGCTATGGTGAGAGAAATAGGTAACGCTGTAAAGTACAGTTCCGGATGAGCTGCTAAATAGTACTACCAGAAACAACATAATTGCTTTGCTAATCACTAAGGACACAATATCTATATATTAATACGTGATGCCAAAACTTTGGACCCCTTTTTACGAAAATTGTGCGGACGCACTTATAGTGTATGTGTAGAAATGCAGAACGCTAATATTTTTAAATAATAATGCTTGTAAAGTACATTAAATCAATAAATAAAACAATACCCTCACTACCATGCATTTGACACACACAAACAAATATACCTATTGATGATAACAATAAAAGATCACAGATGGCGCACTAAAAAGTTTGGAAACAAAGTAGTTGGTCTTAAGAAATGAATATGGCGTCCTTATCAAGATATTAAAATTTATTATGGTGGAATTTCGACCAACGGGCGACCACTAGTTGAATAAAATATCTAACAAAATTAAAAGCATTTAATAGAAAAAATAATGTAATTTACTCGGAAGATAATAAATTGTATCGTCTTAATAAGGATAAGAGTTGTTGACGAAGAGAAATACTTCTAAGAAAGCAATCACGGATATCCTCGTTAACCTGACTTGAATCACTGAACCGTTTATCTCACGGATAGGTATGTATTATTTTCACAAAAAATAGTAAGAGCATAAATTGACAGGTAACAATAACTATAGTTATCCTATTAATATTATAAATGCGAAAGTTTGTATGTATGGATGTATGGATGTATGGATTTATGGATGTTTGTTACTCTTTCACGCAAAA
>NJDD01003779.1:73636-85737 GCA_002245505.1 Calephelis nemesis | reverse complement strand
TCTTTAAAAAAATGTTTTTTCGCAATGTTACACATTCCCTCGCGGATAAACTTAGTCCTAAAACGTGAAAGACGTAGTGTAATGTAATACCTATTACAGTAGGTTCATCTGAATTCGACACCATGACTTTGTAATAATATTGTGTCCTTTTACAAAGCTAGTTGCTTTTGCTTAACATTTTCATTTTAAAGTATAATAATATATTATTTGTAATAATGTAAACAAAATGCAATTTACCTACTTATCTTAATATTTACTAAGATTGACGCATGTCAAATGTGATCTAATAGATTTATCCATCTTTAGGTAGTACTAGGGTTGCCAACTTTTTTTGACAAAAAAAGTATTAACTGGTTTGGATAATATATTGTTGGTTGGTACGAATATTATCTTTTTATTGCTTTAAAAACGTTTTTTCGTGTGGCTTTAACACAATTTCTTTTCTGCTTCTTAGTAAGCTATCACATGCAATTTTAAGTATATTATTTTATTGCCTATTTCAACTGTACTTTTCACTGTAAATTATTTATCATCATTAGTAATTTTTTTGGAACTACATATTTAAGTCTTATTTATTTACCTTATATATTCTTCAGTTAAGATAAACAAAGTTATGGACCATTTTTGTACCAATTCATCACATTGTCACTTGTAATTATAAAACCCTACCCATAATGTGTATTTTGTTTTACGCATCTTGGTAAAGGTTGAAAATAAAGTATTTTTGAATACTTTATTTGTATGTATAATTATATTTATATAATTATAAAGTATAATTGCCAAAAATAAAGTAGGATACGTTATTATAAAGTATGGTTGGCAACCCTAGGTAGTACCTATATATCGTATCGTATCGTATGGGTTAATTAAAATGCAAAATGACCCAAAACCGAACAAACCCATAAACAGACTATTTAAATATTTGGAACAAGACTGACGATGAGGAAACTCTCACAACACATTAGACAATCCTTCGTGTATAAAGCTATTTTTAACCAAACCTAAAAAGTGGAGGTTGTCTGTTATTTTCTTTGTATGTTTGTTACTCGATTACTCGGCTAACTAGCTAACAACGAACCCAGTATTGATTGTTCTTTTTAGAAAAGGTACTACTATACTCCTGGTACAATACTCCTGGTGTTGCGGATGTTCGTTGGCGGTGGTGATCGAATCGATCTCTGATCACTTTTCATCAGGTGACTCAAGACTTTTATAAAGAAAAGGTCATGATTCCGAGGTTGTACTATATTCATTTTACCATCATTCGCTCAGTGGTTTTTTTTATGTTATAGGAAGGCAAACAAGCAGACGGATTTCCTGACGGTAAGAAATTAGCGCCGCCTAGAGACACTAAAGATGGTAATGGTGCGTTGCCAACCTGAGGTCAGGATGTTAGGCCTCGAGCAAAAGTAAGTTTACCGGCTACCCTACCCTCCGAACCGGAACATGTCATGACGTTATGGCGACAGGAATAGGTAAGGCGGTGGTATCAATCCGGGCGAATCGCTGCGAAACTCTACCACCTAATCAGATGTCACGGTGTTAGTGATGATAAGCCAATGTTCGCCTTTTACGAGCTGCCTGGCAAGAAAGGCAGATGGTCTATTCTCCAAAGGAGCCCGGACCAACACGGGGGTTTTTGAGTAGCCATCTATTTTGCGAAAATTTGAGCGTTATTAACTCAAAAGTCAAAACTAACTCCTTGTGCAATTGGGACTAAAAGCGGATGCGGTGGTGGAGAGTACTGACGTAAGGCCAAAATACCTACGTAAGCTACGAGAAACATGGTAGAAGTTTACTATCTGGTTACAATGCAAACCCAATGCCTATATGTATATCATATTATGTCACTTACACTTACCACGTCATTGTCATTTCCGTGATCATGACCGTGACCATCACTGTGATGATGATATTTGTACGTCGGCTGGTTGGTCCCAAGGTTTGGTGGCAGGTAGTTGTTTGTTGGTGTGTAGTCTGTAAAACATTTATATCTTATCAGTTTCGCGCAGCTTCGTCCGCGTAATCTCTCAGAACTTAACTAGGTATTTCTTACTTAATTTTAATGAACTAAGTTTTTAAAGTGAAAACTTCTTTAGGCGCGTTGAGCGTTTTGGTAGAGGGTAAAATCCTCGGTTCGCGTCACCGACATGCTAATGATAATAGTATATGTATAGCTATGGAGGGCCAGACTAGCGCACGCGCAGTAGCCTGTGTACACGTATACACTAATACATCCACTATTCCTGACTGACAAGATAATTGTATATTAATTATTTTTTCAACCACTTTGTATTTTATTTTGTTCATGATTTGTTTAACCCATCATATGTAACTAATAAATAAAACATAAAAAAAATTATATAATTTTTGCATATAGTTTTAATTACTCTCAACTTAATTGTTCCGTTTTCACTTCTGTCGTCAGTCCCACGACTGCTACTGTTTTTTTATGCTAGTTACGACGACGCGTCCTAAAAATTAAAATCTAATAGTACCTATTTTTAACTAGTAAAATAAAGCATAACAGGAAAATCACTTGCGTGATTTTGATAGAATTCAAATAGGTATAATAGGTAGGTAGGTAATCATGACCAACTTTTGAAAAAAGAAATAGGTACCTATCAAATCGCGACATGATAATGAAATTTAAATCGGTTTTTTGAAGTTTTTTGTTATATTCGAAAGATAATTGTGAACGTTTTTCTGTCCCTAAAGA
This sequence comes from Calephelis nemesis, assembly GCA_002245505.1. Lineage (NCBI taxonomy): Eukaryota > Metazoa > Arthropoda > Insecta > Lepidoptera > Riodinidae > Calephelis > Calephelis nemesis. The sequence continues at coordinate 83,018 of NJDD01003779.1, read as the reverse complement.
GTAGAGAGTAGAGTATCTTCACGTCCATATCCCCGAAGGGGTAGGCAGAGGCACCCACGATTAGCCGAAGGTACTAAGTCCCACAATGTGATAGGTGGCAAGCCTATCGCCAACCGGGCACAAATCCTATTCCGAGCAACATTTTTTTTTATTAGAAAATTGGAAAACCCAATTCTCTTTTTGTTGCCCGAACCGGGATTCAAACCCGGGACCCCATGCAGACAAGTCCAACAACTGAACCGCTAGACCAAAGAGTCTGTCTTTGCCAAAAAGTCTGTTTTTGACACTATTTCTGATACCTACTGCCTAATGTCTCCGAGTTCGACGCCAACTCCGGTTCAAATAAAACTACCTCTTAACATCGCTATTGAAGACCATAATCTTCGGCGATTTAAAAAAAAATAGGGTCATTAAGTGACTATGTGACTGCCACACCATGAATTTTTGTATTAATAGACCGTTTCATCCGTTATTATTAGACCTTTTTCGCCTCTGTGGTCTAGCGGCCAAGGTGCTGGACTTGACTGCATGAGGTCCCGGGTTCGAATCCCGGGTCGGCCAACAAAAAGAAAATTGTAATTTTCCAATTTTCTAATAAAAAAAAATGTTGGTCGGGATTGAAAATGTGCCTGGTTGGCGATAGGCTTGCCACCTATCACACTGTGGGACTTAGTGTCTTCGGCTAGTCGTGGATGCCCTGGTTGTGTCTTTGCCTACATATATCGCCGGTATGGGCGTGAAGATACTTTTTTTTTTTACTTATACATCTGACTGAAACACCATGAATTTTTGTATTAATAGACCGTTTCATCTTGAACTAGGTACATATTATGTTTACCTGATCGAGGTGGTAAGTAGCTTGATGCTGGGATACCAAAGCTAGAAGAATATGAGTTGTAGCCTTGGACTGGGGGTTCGGAGCTGACTGATGCGAGCATACCCAAGACGAAGATCTGGAACTAAATTTGTAAAAACTTGAAAAAAATTGTAAAAACGGAATCGTGGTTTTACTTTTTATTAAAAAAAAACTATACAATTTAATTAATAAGACGCCGATTTCTTATTAGGTGCTTTCGAATATTTGTGCATAGGTTATATCAGAAATTAGTAATTTAATGAATAATAAAATTATTTTGTAATAATAGAAATGCTTTTTTTGGCAGTGTATTATTTATTTATTGATTTTCAAGTCTGCTAATTATTTTGTAACTGAATATTTGCAAGTCGAAAAATGGTTTTTAGTTTTTTCAAATACCTATAAAGTTGCATAAATTTTAAAAGTATCTTCACGCCCATATCCCCGAAGTGGTAGGCAGAGGCACAACCAGGGCACCCACGACTAGCCGAAGATACTAAGTCCCATAATGTGATAGGTGGCAAGCCTATCGCCAACCGGGCACATTTCTAATCCCGACCAACATTATTTTTATTAGAAAATTGAAAAAATCCAATTTTCTTTTTGTTGGCCGACCCGGGATTCGAACCCGAGACCTCATGCAGTCAAGTCCAACACCCGGACCGCTAGACCACAGAGGCGAATTTTAAATTCCACTCCACTAATCCAAAAATTTTACTCCACTTTATTCAAAATTTAATAAAATATAATAATGAAGCGTAAAAAAACAAAAGCAAATAGAATTAGTAACTGATAAGTTGTCATCTTTTTAAAAAAAAAGGTTTACTATGGCGCGCAACAGATGGCGCTGAAAGCATATTGAACATTCTCAATGACGCTGAAAATGTTGGCTATTGCCGGTTGTTAAATAAATTAATAATAATTAGATTTTGTTTTTAAAATATTCTTAAATAGCACTCTACCACATATACAACTAAATAGTTAAATAAACAATAGCTCGAAACACGAACGAACGAGCGAGAGGTACTCATTTTGTGAGATTGGAGAATACCTCATGAGCTCATGACGTACTGACTGGAGACAGTCGACAGAGATAATAAATAATAATATTACATTACATATTTTGGATAGTGATGTCGACGATTCTTACTTCTGTAGATTTTACACCTATTTTTGCATTTTTATTTAAAACATATTTTTTTTATAATGGCACAAATAAATTTCAGTAAAATAACAAATTTGAAAAAAATATTTACGAAAAAAACAATTACATCGAAAAAAAAGGGATCGCCCGAACAGGGACTTGAACCCTGGACCCTTGGATTAAAAGTCCAATGCTCTACCGACTGAGCTATCCGGGCTGTGAGATACTTGTCGAAATTAACAATTGCGTCATACAAGCGCTTATACGATTCGTTCACTGAATAAAATATTAAATAAGAGAGTGTATGTATGTAACTCCAATAATATTAATATAATAGGAAAGCGAGATACTTTTAAAACATTTAATTTCTGATAGTACAGGTATTTTGTAGATTACATCACTTCTCAAGATCCATTGTACTTTTTTGTTAATTAGAAAAAAATCCCATACTTAATACAATAAAAGTTTACTAGTTTACATAACTTTCATTTGACTTTCATATTACCAGATTACGTTCGTACTTTAGAAGACTTTGTTTGAATAATTAAAATTATTTTGTATGATATTTAACAAAGGCCCGAGCCGTATCTTTTTGCAAAAGGAGGGTTCCGTAACTTCATAAGTATAGAGTATACTACCCACTTACCTATTTTTTTTTAACTTTTATCCATTTGCATGTCTGAAAGACCAATCTTTTGTCGATTTATTTGTTTAATCAAACAATCACAGAGAAAACAGTTAAAAAAGTTCGCAATAAAAACAAGCAATAACAATAATTTTTTTCGCCGTTTCTTCTCTCGCCTGATTAGGTTCGGAAAACGTGGTAGATATTTTGCGGTAGATAGGGTTAACTTTATAATACATTTTAAAATTGTGTATAATTAATAAACATTATTATTATTATTTCATTAAAAAAAGTAAGCGTCAAGTAAAAATTTTGCAGCGAATTTACCAAAATCGGGATTCAATTATACCCAAGTAGTCTTAAGTCATACCTAACCCATAAGTCGTCAATAAGTGATATCAAGTTCTTAGTAAAGCGGTGGCCTCATTACTCAAGCTCATTTAGCGGCAAGCCTCAATATAAACATGAAATTCAATAACTAAAACTTCGACCATTTCACTCGATGGCGCCAAAACTCTCGAGAAAACCTGCGGGTAACAGCTAGTAACGTAGTGTTGCCATGACGACATGACAAATTATGTTTAGTAACCCAAATAAAGTTACCGCAAATGATGCTCTTGTTTCGGTAATGGTAATGATGATGGCATATTTCAGTGTCGTAATTTAGATGATCATTAGTCCATTTTATTGGAATGGAAGACAAACCAACAGACGGATTTGGCGATGGTAAGAAATGTAAGTCGTCTACAGACAAGAAAAAAATAAAAATAACTACGTTAATTAAAACCGACTTCAAAACTAAAAAGCAAAAAATTATAATGATATAATATTAATTATATACTACCTATTACTTATATGTGCTATTTACCAATAGTTTTGAAGTCGGTGCTAAGCCTTAAGCTAGTAATTATATTATTAGTAAGGATTCAATTGTAACTATTTTTATTTATTGCTTATTGCTGTTGTGATTAAATTTCATAAAAATAATCATCGGAATAGGTGAAAATAGGTAAAAATGCTCATAAAATAAAAACTAGTGGGCCTACCTTTTTAAAATTCGAAACTTTTCCGCTTCAAACAAAAAAAATACGTAAATCGGTGTACATACCTAAAAAAACATACCGGCCGAATTGAAAACCTCCTCGTTTTTTTTGAACTCGTTTAAAAAGTTGAGGCTAAGATGGTAATAAATAAATATGTCTGAACAAGTCAAACAAATTAAATCTAACCCCAAAGTAACCAAATTACATGCTCGTGATATGGGTTAGTCAACGATACTAATACATAGAGATACTTAAAATAGATACCAGAATAAATTTAATAAACACCCAGACCCGGAAATGCAGACGTATAAATGTTCATCACACAAATGCCTGCCCCCGTCGGGAATCGAACCCGAGAGTCGCGGTTGGTCGATATAGTTGGGCGTATGCGCTAGCCACTCGACCAACGAGGCAAATCAAGTCTACCAGACTAAACATCTAAACATCATATTCCAAGTTAAAATAACTATATAAACTATCAGAAAGTATATAAAACCATAATCATGTACAAAATAAACGTTTTAAACTTAAATCAAAATCCTTAAAACATTAACATTTTACCTAGTTTATATTATCGTTTAAGTATCAACGCGTGCCATCCTACGGATTGGGTCACTCTCGCCGATTGTGTCTATGGTCGTCGTGCACATGGTGGTATGATAGTTGGTACCATACCGAGCGAGTCGTCGCAAGACATCTAACGACATGTGTTGCCACAAATGATGCTGTATGACGAAATATACAAGGCCATTATTTTGAAAAACTGTGCGTAAAAGAAACAAAATATGACGAGTCTAAACAATTACAAAATCTTTATTGCATTATATAATATTATAATCTCCGTGGTCTAGCGGTTCAGGTGTTGGACTGCCTGCCTGACATCTCTTTACGTTGTAACTTTATACATATTTTTTTTATTTGTAACATAATTCTTAACTTGAAATCGCTAGTTCTAAAGATTCCATTAAATCCACTTCAGTATGATTAATGATTTTTAAATGAAAATTCCAATTTTACATTTTACCAAGACAAGATTAAACTACTTACCCTTAATTTCATGATAATATTTTTTGGAATCTGAAACAAAAAAAATTATGAATGACCACATATAGTATTTACTAGCCAATCTGGCTAACTTCGTACCGCTGACATTGACAGCTAATGAAAGTTTAAACAAGAAAAATTAGTTACTTTTCTAAGTTTCCTTAATCCTATAAAGATCAAAACATGTTATGTAAACGTAATTTTTTTTAAACATTACGATATTTTATGTTTGATCTCCGATGTTTAAGCATGTTAATGCTCAGGTTTTTGTGAAAACGTAATATTTTATAAGTACCCAAACATTCACATTTATAATATTGACCAGTATGATTAGGGTATATAATAAAGTCCGAAGCCAGCATAAGACGGCCTACACTTTAAAAGATTCCGGGATCCTGTAAAGGTTACCCCGTATTAGTTTGGATCCGCTTAATACCGCACCTCAAAAAAAATTCGGGGGCGCAATTTTTGAAAGTTATTAGAACCATTTACACATAGTTACCTAGGTAGTGTGTTGGTCCGGGCTCCTTTGTAGAATAGACCATCTGCCTTCCTGTGCCAGGCAGCTCGTAAAAGGCGAGCATAGGCTTGCTGTCACTAACACCGTGACATCTGACTAGGTGGAAGAGTTACACAGCGACTCACCCGGATTGGTACCACCGCCTTACCTATTCCTGCCGCAATAACGTCATGACGTGTTCCGGTTCGGAGGGTAAGGTAGCCGGTAAACTTATTTTGCTCGAGGCCTAACATCCCGGCTTGTGGTTGGCAACGCACCATTACCACCTTTGGTGTCTCTAGGCGGCGGGAATTTCTTACCATCAGGAAATACGTCTGCTTGTTTGCCTTTCAATGTTATAAAAAAAAAAAGTAGGTATGACTGTGATTTCTGAACTGCAAAACCCATGTCTTCGAAAGCTTTAGTCTGTATAGTCTATTCATCTATAAATTAAGATGGAAAAAAACATTTTGCGTCGCAAACCTCACATTTTTTATAGCTATTCCGAGAACTAATTCGATATAAGATGGAGATAGAAGAAAGGTAGAACACCAAACCATGCCTCCGGATTTCGTTACCATTCGTATTGTTGAGTTTCCTCCTACTACTATTGAAGCAATTTTAATGACGTACACTTCTAAACCGCTTTATGCTTGTAATAAAAACAAAGTATCTTCACGCTTATATCCCCGAAGGGCTAGGCAGAGGCACAACCAAGGCACCCATGATTAGCCGAAGACACTAAGTCCCTCAATGTGATAGGTGGCAAGCCTATCGACAACCGGGTACAAATCCAATCAACGTTAGGCAACGTTATTTTTTAATAGAAAATTTAAAATATGCATTTTCTATTTTGTTGGCCAACCCGGGAATCGAACCCGGGACCTCAAGAACTCAAGTCCGACGCCGGACCGCTAGACCACAGAGGCGAATAATACTGCTTGTAATATTAGTCAATAACAATAATTTATTGTAACTTGATAATTGCAAAGATACCTAATACGGTTAACCATGAAAAGTTGGGGCGGAGAGACTTGTAATTGCATATTAGAAGCAAGGTTTATTGACGTAATGCATGTATCTTAATTATAGTGTTTGTCATCGTTTGTGGTTGGGCGGAGTGTCACTGGTGATCTCATTTTGGAAAGAGCATCTAGGAACGTGAAGTAAAAACTTTGGACCCCTTTTTTAAGAAAATTGCACTGACGGAGGAGTATGAAATTTGTCACACTTATAGTTTTCTAGCTGCGCCCCGCGGTTTCACCCGCGTAAGTCCCAATCCCGCGGGAACTCCGGGATAAAAAGTAGCCTATATGTTATTCTGGGTCTTCAGCTACCTACATACCAAATTTCATCGTAATCGGCTTTGTAGTTTTTGCGTGAAAGAGTTACAAACATCCATACATCCATACATACAAACTTTCGCATTTATGATATTAATAGGATGTGTAGGAGAAGTGCAGAACGCTAATATTTTTTTAAAGATAATGTTTTTAAAGTGCATTAATTAAAAAAAAATAAAACATTACACGTAGGTACCTACTACCACGCATTTGATACACACAAACAAATATACTGATGATAACGATAAAAGATCACAGATGGCGCGCCATACAGTTTGGAAACAAAGTAGTTGGTCTTGAGAAATGAAGATGGCGTTCTTATCAACAAGATATGAAAATGTATTATGATCGAATTTCGACCAACGGGCGAGCACTAGTATAGGTTAATTGAGTTGGTAATTGGTGAAAGGAAACCACTGGTAGTAGAATGCCCTGCAACAACTTGGCAGGGTACGGATCCACTGTCTTAACTATTATTGCCGCTTTGGCATTGTCGAGCACCGAGTTTTTCCCCATGTTGGTCCGGGCTCCTTTGCAGAATAGACTACCTGCCTTCCTGCCAGGCAGCTCGTAAAAAGCAAGCATAGGCTTACCGTTACTAACACCGTGAAATCTGACCAGGCGGTAGAGTTTCGAAGCGATTCACCCGGATTGGTACTACCGCTTTACCTATTCCTGCCGCCATAACGTCATGACGTGTTCCGGTTCGGAGGGTAAGGTAGCCGGTAGACTTTCTTTTGCTCGAGGCCTAACATCCCGGCGTCAGGTTGGCAACGCACCATTACCACCGTTGGTGTCTCTAGGGGGCGTGAATTTCTTACCATCAGGAAATCCGTCTGCTTGTTTGCCTTCCATATCATTACAAAAAAGTTGTACATAGAGAACTGTTGGTCACTTTGCCGGATTGTAGGATAGACGTGTCCCTGCTACTTGATGTACAGTCTCTGTATTTAGATTGCAAAGCAAGTAGACGGGTGGACGGTAACATATATTATCTATCACCTTTGTTTGATGTTAACATTGGCGTCAAACAAGATCGTATGTTATTTGACCTGTTTGTCTTGTATTTGGACCATTTTCCCCATAGGTGAATATCAATTAACGTGGAAATGCGTATGTGTAACCAAGTGAACTGCCTGCTTTGTGCAAATGAGGACATATTTTTGGTCTCACCACCATCAGAGCTGCAAACACTGGTTGCAATTATGGCAGATAATTTTAAAGAAGAAGGCTTACATTTGAATGAGAGAAAACCAGAGTAATGGTATTTGAAGAGAGGAAGACAGGTCAGATATAAGAGTTTTAGTCACAGTTTTAGTCAGTTAACAAGTAAATGTAGAGCTTTTAGAAGGGATGGAAGATACACCGCGTTTGTAGAAAGTATAAGATTAAGGATAGTGTATGCAGGGAAGAGTGTGAATGGAGCGCTGGGTAAGCTATTTTAAAAAGTATCTTCACGCCCATATCCCCGAAGAGGTAGACAGAGGCACAACCAGGGCACCCACGACTAGCCGAAGACACTTAGTCCCACACTGTGATAGGTAGCAAACCCTATCGCTAAACGGGATCATGTCCTATCCCGAGCAACATTTTTTTTATTAGAAAATTGGAAAAACCCAATTTTCTCTTTGTTGCCCGACCCGGGATTCGAACCCGGGACCTCAGGCAGTCAAGTCCAACAACTGAACCGCTAGGGGCTAGACCAAAGAGGCGTTTGAAAAGCTATTTTAAAGTAAAGTGAAATCTATGCTTATCCGATCCGTCTTAGCTATGTCCGAAAAAGCATGAAAATCGGATAAGTAAATACGATCGGAATGAGTGCGCTACAATCGATCGATCTGATTTTTTTAACTTTCTTTGTTTACAGTATCGGAGAGCTACACGCACAAATTGGGAAACACTGGCCTACAGATTGTTAAGTAATCTATGCGTGTACGTTAATTATAATAATTGTCATAATCTGTGGTCATGAAATATGTCACAGATACTTATTACGTAATGGCGATGTTAAGTTGGAAATAGCACCAGAGATGATCTTTTGTGTTTAACAGTTATGACTTAAACGTGTTTTAAAGTTTATTTGTCGCCAGTGGATGATTTTTGATATGATACAATAATAATAAAAGTAAACAAGAAAACGAATTAACTAATATTAACAAATATACGTTGCCTGCACAATGTTTATAGTGCTAGGTATAACGACTGCAATTCAGCGAAACAGCGAAAACATTATTAAATATAACTCACACTTTTTCGTAGTAAAACACTTGTACTCATCCACTTATCACAAGTGTTTTACTACGAAAAAGTGTGTATACAATGGAATTCCAGCAAGTGCCGACGATAGCAAGTATAGATTCTAAATATACTTAACTCAAAAACCACTATGCGAATCGTTATAAAATTCATACCTCCACCTTGAAATCACAACTAATGTTAAACGATTTCAAAAAGTCCCAGGACGTCTCGTGTCTCAAAGTCCCGAACTTTTCGTAATCGTAGTGATCTTAAGTCTCGGGACGATCTCTGTCAAAATTTTGTAATCATTTTTTATCTTCTAATATATAAAATTCTCGTGTCACGGTGTGCGTAATTGAACTCCTCTGAAACCGCTCGACCGATCCTCTTGAAATTTTGTGAGCATATTGAACAGTTTTGAGGATCGGACAACATCTATTTTTCATACCCCTAAGTGATAAGGATGACCCCACCCCTATTTTTTTGCTAAAATCACAATAAACGTATAGCAGAACAACGTCTGTTGGGTCAGCTAGTTATATATACAGGATGACTGGTGAGATACTTTCAATATTTGAGGACGTGATAGT
>NJDD01003779.1:54145-73522 GCA_002245505.1 Calephelis nemesis | reverse complement strand
ATTTTTTTTCTTTATTACAATATTTATGGCAAGACTAGGTATATACAGGATGACTGGTGAGATACTTTCAATATTTGAGGACGTGATAGTATGCGAACATATATCATGAAATAAAATAACATAAAAACGAAATATTAAATAACTTCTTAGTAAAGTTCGTACACAGTACACCGAGAGTCCAGTATTTAACTGCGGAATAATTGGACAAAGCGCGGACACCGCGGTAGCGGGATGGAGGGCGGGGGTGGCGGCGGCGTGTCGTGTGCCGCGCCGCACGTGACGGACTATAATATCCAAATTTCACTTATTTTTAAAGATATTTCGATAAAAAATTAAGCTTCTATTTTTTTTTATATCATGTTAACGAGAATCGAATACCGAGTACTCTCCATAAGTATCGAAGGTATCTCACCAGTCAGTCTGTATAATTCTTCTGTGAGTGTGTATGTCACTGAACTCCTTCTAGACGGCTCTACCGATGTTGATGAAAGTTTTTGTGCGTGTTCAAGGGAATTCGAGAATGGTTTAGATTCACAATTTGGTCTCCTGGAAAATGTTTTTTTTAATATTTTTTTAATAATAAGTCGTTGTTGATTTTGGAATGTTTCACATCGTATCCGACAGACTGCGCTACTGTCGAAGCATTAATGTCAAGCGATACGAAGTTTGCAGGGTCAGCTAGTTTTTACAAAAAAAAGTTAACGCCACAAAGCTGTTGAGGCTATGATTTTTTAAAAATCTATTAAATTAATTCTGCCAAGAAGTCTAATAATGAACGTGTTAGTTGATTATATATTTAAGACTGTTTTATTATTTATATTTAGGATTTTTGATAAGCGATAACCGCAGCTTAAAGATACCATAGATGTTGTAGGTGCGTTTCTGTACTATGGCCGGGGTGTTAGACCAATTATGCAAGTCTAGCAGTTACTCAACATGACATTTGTCATTATGGCGGAAGGAATATGAAAGGCGGTGGATTCCACCCCGGGCAAGTAGCTGCTCAGCTCTCTACCACCAGTAGTCTTTTTGATAATAACCCGTTATGCCTATGATCACTTGTTACGAGCTGCCAAGCAGAATGGTAAATGGACTATTCTACGCAATGGACCCGGACCATGTGTGTAATTAGCAATGTGTTTATACACATTGCTAATTAATCATAAATAATTAATCATAAAAATAAAGTATAATACATAATAGTAAAACTTTTTAAATTAGATAACAGTAAAACTATTTAGAATATGTATGGTTTTTAAATGTTTACATATAAATATGAGATTTTACTGCTTAAACTAAATCTGCCTGTAATTAAAACAAGTAGGTATACAAAGGAATTATTTATATCAATTTTCCATAAAATAACTGTTGTTTTTAGTAAGTAGGTATTGCCTTTTGTAACAGGTACATAAGGAATTAATTCATTTTTTTTCCAAAAATGGCTAACACATTTCTAAAATTCATTAAGTCCTGGGAAATCATAAAACATTAATTTGTAGGTCCTCGTATCCTGGGACTTTTGTAATGTCGGTAATTCGCAAACCCTAATAATTACCATTAAAATCTGATCGTTATTGGTCAAATGACCGCGTAACAAACAACCAAAAAATATAAAGACTTGATTTGGCCTCCTCCTTTTTGGAGTCTGTTAATATGAAACTTAAGTATACGGAAAGATTCATCATTCGGATACTAGAAAAGTAAGTAAGTATATTCACGCCCATATCACTGAATAGGTAGGCAGAGAAACAACCAGGGCACCCACGACTAACCGAAGACACAAGTCCCACAATGTTATAGGTGGAAATCCTATCGCCAACCGAGCACATATTCAATCCCGAGCAACGTTTTTTTGTCCCGGATTTTTGTTGTACCTCATGCAGTCAAGTACAACACCTGGACCGCTAGACCATAGAGGTGTGATACTACCTAATTAAATTCCTCGGTTAAGTTTTTGCGTTTAGGTAACAATGTGATTGATTGCATCCTTATTAGACATCAACGAGACTGCGGTCACAGCGGCCATGATGTTTATTAAAAAAAAATAAAAAAATAAAGACCGGTAAAGATTCAAAATCCGAGAGGCTGGCAACACATAACTCACTTAAAAAATTAAAATATCCCACTGTTTTTCCTTCTATTTCGAACTAACTGATCGAATCGATGGTAACAATTTATCAAATTTCCTCAAAAACTTTCCATTAAAATTTTCCTGGTCCTGTTTGACCAAATTTAATGAGCTTCTGCATATTTTAAGTAGGGTATTCAAATCGGAAATTACAACTAATATAAGCCGCAGACTTGCCTATTATAATATAAGCAAACATGCAATTACACAAACTGGCAAACAGACAATGGAAACGTCTAATTTACCTATCCCAACTATTTTCTGGAGCTAGTCAATCTAACGACATAATTACTATTTGTGTGTCTTCTTTTTTATTATATAGGTCAGCGAACATGGATCTCTCGACAACTGACTGCTCGATGACCGCCTCGTTAGTCGAATGGCTAGCGTATACGCCTAACTACGTCGACCAACCGCGAGGCTCGGGTTCGATTCCTGACGGGATATTTGTGTGATGAACATTTAGATGTCTGCATTTCCGGGTCTGGGTGTTTATTAAATTTATTCTGGTATCTATTTAAGTATTTCTATGTATTAGTATCGTTGACTAACACCCATAACACAAGCATATAATTTGCTTACTTTGGCGTTAGATTCAATTTGTGTGCTTTGTCCAGGGGTATTTATTTATTATTTATTTATAATGAAAACGTCTAATTTACCTATCCCGACTATTTTCTGGAGCTAGTCAATCTAACGACATAATTACTATTTGTGTGTCTTTTTTTTTATTATATAGGTCCGCGACCATGGATCTCTTGACGGTAAGAGATAACTATGTCCTATAGACACCATAAATGTAAGGTGCGTCGCTGTCCTATAATCGTTACGATAGGCCTATTGTGCAAGTCTACCGACTACCCTACTCTCCAGACCGAAACTTGACAGAGTCATTATGGCGGCAGGAATAGGTAAGGCTGTAGATCCCAAACCGGGCAAGTTGCTGCTCAGCACCCTGCCACCATTGGTCTTGTTAGTAATGACCTATATATTTAACCTCTGCTCATCTCTAACGAGCTGTCTGGCAGAGGCAGATAGTATATTCTACTCGGCTGACCCGGACCAACAAAGAACATAACTCTGGAACAACCAGTCGAATTTAAAATAATATTTTTGCATTAAATTAACAATAAAAAATATTAATATTAATTAAAAATATTAAAATTGTAAGAAAATTTCATTTTTCCAATTTTCTAATTAAAAAATTTTGTTCGGGATTGGATATCTGCCCGGTTGGCGATAGGCTTGCGACCTATCACATTGTGGGACTTAGTGTCTTCGGCTACTCGTGGGAGCCCTGGTTGTGCCACTGCCTATCTCTTCGGGGATATGGGCGCGACGATACTTTTTTTGCATTAAATATCCCAACTCTTAAATAAGGTTAAATACCGTCACGCTATGACTTTCTAGCGTAGTTTGGGTGACTGAAACGATTATTAGTCTTTACAAACTTGTCCAGTAGATGTTGACCCGCCATAATTGCAGTATTATTTATATTCTGATGTCAAAGTACTTGTTATTCTCACGTAGAAAGTATCATCAGTATTATGCAAATTAAGCAATTTACAATGATCTTGTTGTTTCCCTGGGAGTTGTAGGTAATGGTGAGATCTTAGACGGAGCGTCAGTCATGGTTCCAGCTCATTTAGGCCAGCTTGATTAATTCCCTTCCTATGTATAGTCATGTTGGTCTCAGACTCTTGTAAAAATATAGATCAAAGACTGCATATTAACTGCCAGACATTCAAAGGTCTGCAGTTAACCTCATGTCACAGATAAAAGTCAGTTAGTGAAATAGGCCAACTGTCTACCTTTTCTTATAGAATATGAGGCAAACGGGCAAGTAGGTTACCTGGTGCAAAATGATTATCGCCGCCCATTGACATCCATAGCATCAGAAGTAGAACAAATCCGTTGCCCACCTTCAAGGAATGAGCATTTTTAAAGTTTCACAGACATATTCATTTGGAAATACCGCCCTTGGTAGCTGGGTCCACAAAGGTGTTGTACGTAGTAAGAAAAGTCTTTGGAATCGCACGGTATAGGACCGCCACGCATAGGCATGATACTTTATGGTATGATGCGATGTCCGAAGGTGAAACTCACCAACGGGAATCAAAGCAAACACTTCTTCAGGGTTCCCATGACATATATGCGGTAGAAAACACTGAGATCCAACATCTCTACACTACGCCTAAAGATCAAGACTGTTGGTAATTGGCCGGTTGGTAGTTGATAATTCGAGACGCTCTACTGTGGAAAAGGAAAGGAAAGGAACTGGAGTTGGAAAGTTCCTGTCCAGAGATGATAACAGGTACCCATATGAGGTATTTGGACTTTGTAAAGCTGCAAGTGATTAGAAACTTGAAGAACACAAATTTTAAGAAGCTGTTTAAATGAACTGTACAAAAAGTATTGTCAAGGTCGTAACAGGCGCAAGTATGTATATAATAATACGTAATGCCAAAACTATGGACCCCTTTTTACGAAAATTGCATGGACGCAGGAGCATGAAATTTGGCACACTTATAATTTATGTGTAGAGAAATGCAGAACGCTAATATTTTTTAATGATAATGTTTATAAAGTGCATAAATTCATAAAATAAAACATTACACGTACTACCATACATTTGATACACACAAACAAATATATTGATGATAACGATAAAAGATCACAAATGGCGCACTATACATTTTGGAAACAAAGTAGTTGATTTTGAGAAATGAAGATGGCGTTATTATCAACAAGATATTATAATGTATTATGGTCTAATTTCGACCAACGGGCGACCACTAGTATATGGGAACACTTCACAATGTAATAGAAAGTGTCAGCATAATTTAGTATATTTGTAGTACAACGTATAAGAAAATTATTCGGTAAATAAAAATAAATAACTTTCGATTCATTTCCAAAGTTAAAAAAATGTTTTCGCCGTTTATACTCAAAGTACACGTCTGCTCAGGGCTGGGTTTATATACCTATTGTTTGTTTGTTTACACGTTATATAGCGCTATGTAGGTATGTATATGTGGTTATCTACTTAACCTGATTGCCTGGTTATAAAGTTTTTCGATATGTAAGTACATATTATTGCAACTATTTCTTGTTTCATTATTTTCAGCAAACTTCAAAATGGAGGAAGTTTTGAATTAGTCTGTAAGATTATTTATAGCGATTGCTGTCAGATGTGAATTTACAATTACAATCTACAATTACAATCTTGAGAAATTGAGAAATTACAATTTACAATTACAATCTTGAGGCGATTGATAACTAGGTATCCCTGGGCAATTTAAACAAACTGATCTAAATGAGCAAATAATTGGCTTGTGTTATGGGTGCTAGACACACTAAAGCATAGAAATAATTAATTATTTGATTTTAGTATACATTTAATAAACATCCAGTAATACGGCCTATACGATGTTCATCACACAAATTCCTAATCCCGGGCCCCGTCGGGAATGAATCCGATCTGATGGCAACGCTAACCCCTCAGCCCATACGGCTATGTTTTCACCAACTGAGGCGATTGGTTCAACAGTTTTTGAAACAAAAGGCAGTTTTTCGCAGCTTTACTGCTTTTTATCTTTGTTTTTTTATCATTTGGTAACTTATTATTTTATTACCAAAAATACGTAAGTATATAAAATTATATAATTTTTTGACACAATCATTTGTTATGTTTTGGTTATTATAACGTTAAGCAAATTACATTTTTTTTAAATACTATAAAAAACCATGCAATAATTTTGGTAAATTAAAATTCTGTTTTGTTTTTAATAAATGCTGTTACTAAAAAAATACAAAACAAGGATGATGTTCCTTCATTTTTTGTCAGAACTTGTCATAAAAGTTTAGTTTTTTCATTTTAAATTATAACCTAAAAAGACAATTTCATACTAATACTTACGTTAAAAAATCCTGCCGTTAACAAGAAAAAAAGTTAAATTGTTGACACAAAAAATGCGATCGCATGTATTTGCACAAACTGCTAACGAGCGACGACCGAAACACACCTTACACTGTGATACAGTTTTACGAATCTTTGTTTATATAGAGCGTAACATCTTTACGAAGCTTTTGCACCTTACCTTCACGCACATTCTCGTACGAGGTATACAGATCATGTTTACTGCCAAAAACCTCAAACGTGGTTATAAATTCCAATTTATATTAATAAGAGATTTGACGGGATCGAGGGCATAGGAAAATGGTGGCAGTTTCTTCTTATAGGTATTTGTATATATTGTGTGAAACTTGTCAATTTTAGAGGCACTTTGTGTAATTTTGATGTTAATAAATAAATATACTGAATTATCTTTTTTCATGATATTCGAAGGCCAAAGCAGACAGATTTCCCTAAAGTAAGAAATTCACGCTACCTAGATACACCAAAAGTGGTAATGGTGCGTTGCCAACCTGAGGCCGGGATTTTAGGCCTGATGCAAAATCAAATTTACCGGCTACCTAACCCTCCGAACCGGAACACGTGATCTGCAAACGCTGACGTTATGGCGGCAGAAATGGGAAAAGCGGTGATAGGTATCTAACCAGACGAGTCGCTGCGAAAATCTACCAGGTAGTCAGATGTGTTGGTGCTAGTGACGGTTAGCCTATGCTCGCCTTTTATGAGCTGCCTGGCAAGAAGGCAGAAGGTCTATTCTACAAAGGACTAACACGAAGAAAATTAATCTTGATTTTGAAAATTAATCTCATTGGTTAAGGGGTAAAAGTACTCGCTTAATGCTTTAAACATTAAAAAATAAGTTTTTATGTAACAATATAGCGAACAAGCACACGGCTCTCCTGATGATAAGACATAACCAGGGTCTAGAGACATCGCAGTTGCAGGTACGTCATAGTCTTGTGGTTCCCAAACTTCCCGAAATGCCCTAGAGACTCCGGTAATAACGGTTAACCTCCCAAGCTTCCGGGATGGAATAATATATACCGCTTAAAAAGTAAACGATCTTATCAATTAATAAAATAAAAAATTTAAAAAGACTTTTATTTCTTGTAGATTACAAAAAGAAAATACTTACATTATATGTTAAAGTGAAAGTAATTTTTCTTAGTAGTTAATTTTAGTACTTAGGTTTAATTGTTAATTATAAAAAGTTGACTTAGTTTGAACTTAAATGTAATGCTTAAAAATAGTTATATAATTAGTCATCCACAGGATCCAAAACTATTATTAATTAACAAAGTCAAATCTGCTGCCTTCGTTCTGTGCTTTGCCCCCCCCCTCCCGCGTCGTTTACTCAGCTTGCGATCTACTATCACGTCCCAACAAATATTGGATGTTGCTTGACACTAATAAAAATAAGTTTAAAAATAAAAGTAATGAACACATAACTCTTTTTTCGTAACTCTACCCCTGCCCAATTGTTTTAAAAAACTTCATGGTTGGTTCTTTCGAGTGTTGGTAATCCTACTTGTATCCGAGATGTTAGGTCAATTTTGCAAGTCTACCCGCTACTCTTCGGACAGACAAATTGCTGCACGGCATCCAACCACAAATAGACTTGTTGGTAAGGACACTTTTAGACACCTTCGCTTGCCACTTGGCTCTTATGAGGAGCCTGGCAGGATCACAGATAGTCTATTCTACATAGGAGATCCAGATCAACACAGCCATGTATGATATGCATATAATACGTTTGTATGTATTGAATTAGTACCGTTTACATCCCAAACATATAATCCCAAATATACAATGTGCTTTCTTTGTAAATTTAATGGTTATCTTAGCTAAATTGGATAAAAAAAACGACGGGTTGCACTCCGGGAGTGCCGGCAAAAGTGAAAACTTGAATATTAACGTTGTGCATTTTTTAAGATATTTTGGAACGGTTAGGCAATATTTTGTACGAATTGCTTTAATTGTCAGTATGAAAGTAGGTACTGTCATTTATGTGGTATGATACAATGTTTATTTATTGCGCTATCGTACACAAATAAGACAACACGAACATTTACGCAAGCGCCCTGCGCCGTCTTACAAATTTTCGATCAGGTCACGTGTCCTGATGCGAGTTTAGAAGTTTTCACTTCAAAAATATTTCTTGGTTAAGAACAGAAGAATGGTATGTTATAGATCAGGGGTGGGCAAATTCTTTTGACCGCGGGCCGGTATACTAAAAAAATCTAGTGGCGGGCTAGTTAAGTAAAATTTTTCTTAAGGCGGGCCGGTTAATAAAAACACCTAAATATAGCAGTAAATATTACGATTATAAAACGTTATATAAATAATAACATAAGGCATTTTGTTTTTATTTTACAATCTTTTATTAAAATAAAATCTATTTATGAAGTCTTAACATATGAAATACGATATATATGTTTGAAGTATCGATCCAGTATCTTAATTGTTCAAATTTCAATAGTCTTTTAACATTTCGACCATTAATTTTTTTAAGAAGGTTGATATTTTTTCTAAAAAAAAACTCTGCGGGCCGGATTAAAACCTCTCACGGGCCGGGTCCGGCCCGTGGGCCGTAATTTGCCCACCCCTGTTATAGATGAAGCTCGAAGAATGAATTGCTTGAGAATGAAGAAAATCCGAAAATTAATCATTTATGATTTTTAATAGTACTGGAATACAAACAAACTGACAGATATCCTAATTGCAAAAAATACAACAAAAGTGATGACGACCTGCCAATTTGCATAGGTAACCCTAACCTCATCTAAACATGACCACGACAATGCTAAGCACTGATGTTATGGCGACAAAATAGAGATAGAGCGGTAATATTAAGATCAAGACCACCTAGTCGCCGTCACAGTGTAAGTGACATGTAAACCTGGTTAGCATCTCTTGCGCACTGCGTGCTTCCAGTATTAAACCAACAATTGCACGAAAGTTGAGAGTTAAGAGTTCAGTGTAAATTGAAGTTGAACGAAATTGAAATTTATATTTTAAGCAAGTCAAAAAGCTAGACTCGCTTTGCATAATTCTGATGTAGAAAGGAGAGTGAGTGCAGGGAATAGTGTGAATGGAGCGTTGGGTAAGCTATTCCAAAGCGAGGTTTTGAGTCAATATATTTCTGTGCTTATCTCAACATTATTGTATGGAAGCAGGAGTTGGGTATGTCAGAAAGAGCATGAAAGTAGGATAAATGCGGTCGAAATGAGAGCACTACGGAAAATCTGTGGTGTAACGCTCGCTGACCGCATTCGTAACAGTGAGATCCTAGAAAGAATGGGTTTGAAAGAGAGTGTTGGTGTTAAAATGCGAAAGGGCGTGCTCCGTTGGTTCGGTCATGTGGAAAGAATGACAGATGAAAGATTGACAAAGAATATATACAATGCGAATGTGGATGGATGTAGGTACCCGGGGAGACCAAGGCTGACATTTCACGATCAGATCAATCGGATATTATCCGAGGGTGGTGTCAAGAGTCTCCGAAACCGGCGTGTTTGTATGAAAAGGGTAATGAATGTGAAGGAAGCAAGACAGGTTTGTCAGGATCGTGAGGTCTGGCACTCGATACTCTCTGCCTACCCCGTAAGGCGTGAAGATATATAATATGTATGTATGTATGTTTTAAGCACAATACACACACCGTGGTCGCTGACTCGCCGGCACAGTCCACCGACACAACCCGACTGCCTATATCATAATAATAGTGCCTAGTAAAGATACAAAATTAGACTTCAAATATTTCCGATTTGATAATTCCTTTTTCGGAAGATAAGAAATGGTTCCGAAATAGTACCACATACAATTTATCAATATCCTACTTGTAGTTTTTGAGTAACATTTTTAAAAATTTATGCACTCTTAGTATAAACCAAAAACCACTTGTCGGATCATGATAAAAAAAAATATGGGACCACCTCGCAATCATGACCTATCTTTCTAAAAAGAACTATCAAAATCAGTTAGCTATAGACGGAGTAGGTAATCGCCCAACACACATACATAAAGAATTTAAAAAAACATTCTGTTTAAAAAAAACGACGGGTTGCACTCCGGGAGTGCCAGCAGAAGTGAAAACTTGAATATTAACGTTGTGCATTTTTGATATTTTTGAATGGTTAGGGAATAATTTTGCACGAATTGCTTTAATTAATAAACATATTAAGTATGTAATAAACAATAAGTATGAAAGTACTATCATTTATGCACAAATATTATATTCATTTCAATAACCTGCGTTTAGCTTGACAAAAACTCGTTAAAGTAAGACGACGTGACGGCTAGGAGCGTCGTCATATTATCTGTACAATGAACACTGCTCGTCTACGCATAAATCTTATTTTCAAGATGGAACAAATAGAGCAATGTTAGTTGATATTATACGTATCTCCAGCTATCTGTGAGAATGTAATGGTAGGTATATTGCGGCGTATTATTCATTACGCATCCTATACTCTTCGGAAATATGTAAGCAATACAAAAACAGCAATGAATTTACATTTTATTTTAGATCTCACGCCGTCTTATTCGCGCATGCGCAGTGCGCCGTATTACGTTCTGACGATCTGACGCCAGTTTACAAGTTTTTATCCACTCCAAAAAAAGTGCGCAACGCCGCTACATAAGTTTTCACTTCAAAAACTTTCTCTTTTTTTTGGAGTTGGTTGAAAATAATCATGTCGCCTTTATCTGACCCACTTGCGTTGGCCGTAATCAAGATAGCGCATCGTATCAGTAACATCTGTGGTGTTTGAAGGTCTGTCTCTCACCATCAGGAGAGCCGACTGCCTGTTGCCTGTCTTATATCTATGTGTCTTAAATTTTTGAATATATTTTGTAAAATGAGGAAAAAACATTAGTCCGCTTAGTTTCTTTTGCCAGATCTTCTGATTGTGTTTCCGCGGTCCGATCTGGCGGTAGATTTTTGTATTATTTAGACGCGTCACAAGTGCCTTTGTATGGCTTATGTTAAATAAACGATATTCTGTTTTTTTCTGAAAACCTGTTATTTAGCACCTTGTAAGTACCTATAGTATTAATTAATTAACGTAACAGTTTAGCTAATATAATTATTTTACACTCGCATTGTCAGAATATATCTACATTATACAAACATGTAGGTACTTACTGAGATGCAATAAACCCATCGTGTTTTAATATAGCATGCTCATATACGATTTCAAACCAAAAATATTAGGGTGACTTCACTAGACACGCGTAGCGCGCCTCTACATAGAGATTGGATACATAATGGAGGTGTTCAACCTGTCCTGAGGTATCTCTCCATAATCTGACGCATTTGAGTGTACTTCACAAACCCCCTCTTGGGCTTTTCACCATTAACTTACGAGAAGACATGAAACTTCCACAGGATTGTAATCGCGGCCATAGAAACACTTAGAAGATCCGGCGTAAGAAACACAGCGATCTTATCTTGTTTTAAATTAGTTAAGCAAATCACACTTATTAAATACTAGCTTCCGCCCAAGACTCCGTGCGCGCGGATGTCGGTCTTAGCGTGATAAAACTGGAAAATCAAAATTTATTATTTTTCTACGTATTTTTCCAGGACAAAAAGTGTCCCATTTTATGCCCAAGATATTAAGGTATAATTATACCAAGTTTCATCGAAATTGAACCGTTAGTTTTCACGTGATGCCTGAACATATAGACAGACAGACAAATTTTTTTTAATAACATATTTGGGTTTGATATCGATCCAGTAACACCCCCTGCTATTTATTTTTTCAATATTTTCAATGTACAGAATTGACCCTTCTACAGATTTATAATATGTATAGATAACATATTATATCTCCCCGTGTTAGTCCAGGTTCCCTATGTAGAATAGACTATCTGCCTCCTTGCCAGGCAGCTCGTAACAGGCGATCATTGATTACTAGGGTCTCTACCAACAAAACTTTATCAACTTTCTCGGGTAGGTATCCATCGCCTAGCCTGCTGTAGGGTAGCTGGTAGAATTGCACAATGAAGGTATAGGTAAGGCATAGGTAAGGAAGGCACACCCTGGGCATAGGGCAGCGACGCACCTGCAAACATCTATGGTGTTTATAAGCCACGGTTGGCTCTTACGGAGAGTCGTGTTCGCTATCTAATGGCTTAAAAAAATATAATAACCTCTAGAGACCGGAGCTTTTTTTTAAGAAAAAATATAAGTTTATATTGTATTTAAGTACAAGGGGTGGCATGAAGACTAAGAAAACTTTTCTGAAGAGTTTTCGTCTAAGTACTTATACGAGTACATCGGAACTATTTCCTCATCCAAAATTGCGCGCCAAAATTCAAATTCACCCAAAACAAAGAGAACGGGTTTTTAAAAGTCTATGTACTCGTCTGAGGATACAGGGTCTCTAGAGGATAACCACATATACATTTAAACAACGATATCTATATATTGACATATCGTGGATTATAGCGCTGAAATGATGATGATCAAATTAAGGAAAAACATGTTTTGATTTATGTTCGTATACTTTTCCTTTCATCGTAGACTAGAACCATAAAATCATAAACCGCTGAGAACCGTGTGTTAGTTTTGTCGATGGTATCTCTATGAGAATATGACGCGCCTGTTTTCACACGAACAAACGGACAAACAACCTCTTCCTACTTTATTGTTTTCTGGCGGGGGCATTGTGTTTTTAGGGATTGCTCTCGTAGATGGTGCGTTGTCAACCTGGATCTGAGGCGTCAAACTTTTTGCCTAATTATGTTAATCTTCCTAATCAACTTAACCTTAAACTGTAACACGACAATGACGAACACTGACGTCCCGATTTTAGAAGTATATTAAAAGTAGAGTATCTTCACACCCATAGGCAGAGGCACAACCAGTACACCCACAACTAGCCGAAGACACTAGTCCTACAATGTGATAGGTGGCAAGCTTATCGCCAAACGGGCACATATCCAGTCACGAGCTACAATTTTTATTAGAAAATGTGAAAAACCCAATTTTCTTTTTGTTGCCCGACCTGAGATTCGAACCCGGGACCTCATGTAGTCAAATCCAACAACTGAACCGCTAGACCACAGGGGCGATAGGAAAATATTAGGCAGAGTACCTAAACCCTATCCGAAAGAGCTCCCTGAGGTAGTAGACTACGGGCCCATGCCAAAAATAGATGGGTCATATGAACCACCAGGTGACGTATATAGGACGATATAAGAGCATTAAATAATAAGATTCAGCACTATGCCGTCACCTGTAACCTGTCCAACTGAGTACAGGTGAGAACTCAGAAGTGCAGGTAGAGTAAGTCCGTTTTGGTCACTTATTTTTGTACGGCATTGCTATCGTCGATAGAACCATAACAAATAATAAGAAAGCGTGTAGTGCCGTACAAAACGGTGTGCCAGAAATCGGGTATTTTTTTAATTAAATTTAAATTTGGCCACTTGATTCTGTACGGCATCAGCTTCATACTGTTTCAGTACAGCTTCTACTCCAATGATAAATATGCCGTACAAAAATAAGGGACCACAACGGACTTACTCTACCTGCACTTTTGAATTCTCACCTGCACTCAGTTGGACAGCTTACAGGTGACGGCATAGTGCTGAATCTTATTATTTAATGCTCTTATATGGTCCTATATACGTCACCTGGTTCTTCATATGACCCATCTATTTTTGGCATGGGCCTGTAGTCTATAGTTTATTTCTAGGCTCTATCATAATGTCAAAGCTCTTATAAGTTCTACTTATAGTTTGGTATACCTACAGGGTTTTTAAAACAGCAGGTCAATAAGTTAGGAAATAATTACGAAACGAGATCACAACTTTAATCTATTCTGAAGTATTTAAAAAGATCACTTACACAATTGCAAAACTGAGAATCATTGTTTCGCCGTGGTTTATTCGGCCTTGGTAGAAAAGCATTGCCTAAAAATACATAGGCATACAAGTTGTATAATTATTGAAGCATGGTAACTGCAGTTACCCACGGATAAACGAATTATTGTGTCTATATCAAGTGTACTTGTAACGTAATTTCATCAAGTGACAACGACGCTCTAAACTCTAGAGTATAGAGTATACTTAGATTGTTTTTAATCTATACATATAATAAATCTGTAGAAGGGTCAATTTTGTACATTGAAAATATTGAAAAATAAATAGCAGGGGTTACTGGATCGATACCAAACACAAATATGTGATTAAATATTTTTTTATCTGTCTGTATGTTCAGGCATCACGTGAAAACTAACGGTTCGATTTTGATGAAACTTGGTATAATTATACCTTATTATCCTGGGCATAAAATGGAAACTTTTTATCCTGGAAAAATACGTAGAAAAAAAGTTAATCGTAATTTTTCAGTCTTATCACGCGAAGACCGACAACCGCGCGAAAGGAGTCGCGGGCGGAAGCTAGTCTATAATATAAAAATGAATTGCTTAATGTGTTCGTAAGCGCATAACTTTCGAAAGACTGAACCGATTTGGCTAATTCTTTTTTATTGTTGTCAGAAGAGGGTTCTTATGAAGAGAAAAACAGGGAACATTGCAGGGAAAATGGGAAAAACACCACTTTATTTTCCCCATACAAACTGAACGGGTGGAACGAAGTTCGCCGGGACAGCTAGTTGTTCATAATTATTTTCAACCCCATAGTAGTATAGTACAGAAAGCTAAACGGCGGGCAGATTTCCTGCTGATAAGTAAGAATGAAAAACGGTCTGAAAAGTAAGGTTATGGTAAACTTAAATAACCTAAGACTGGCAAAGCACCTGTCATGGTTTTCGTTTGGTAGATCATGAAATTGCCCATCATTTCCTTCTTCGCCTTCAAACCATAGAAAAAGTCTGGGAAATTTTCACTGCATCTCTGGTTTCTTAGTTTATTTTTTTATATACTTACGTGAAGTGTCAATAAATGAAAAATAAAAGAGAATAAGAATTCAGCTTTATACACGTTTGTAAGTTAAAGATGTATAGTTTAAGATGAAAGTGTTTTAAACAATTAAAAGTTTTTGACAACGGATAGCGTGATTTTTTAATTAAAAATGAACTTAATCCCAGAAAAGTTGGTATCTTTACGACCATATCCCCGAATAGGTAGGCAGAGGCAAAACCAGGGCACCTACAACTAGCCGAAGACACTAAGTCCCTCAACCATTCAAGCTTAATTTTTTGTATGATATTGGAATGCAAACAAGCAGACGAATTTCCTGATGTTAAGAAATTCAAGCCGCCTAGAGACACCAAAGGTGGTAATGGTGCGTTGCCAACCTGAGGCCGGGATGTTAGGCCTCGAGCGAAAGTAAGTTTACCGGCTACCTTACCCTCCGAACCGGAACACGTCGTTACGTAATGGCGGCAAGAATAGGTAAGGCGGTGGTACCTATCCGGGTAAGTCGCTGCGAAACTCTACCACCTAGTCAGATGTCACGGTGTTCGTGACAATAAACCTAAGCTCGCCTTTTAAGGCAGATGGTTTGTTCTGCAAAGGAGCCCGGGCTAACATGGGAATTTAATAATTGTAGTTCCTACCTATGAAGAAAGCATTCGATTAGAGACATTGAGTTTTGCAAATGATAAAGATCTGGCCGTTTGAGGATCTTGGTCTTAAAGAAATGATGATGAACTATGTCGTCTGGGAGTGCTATTAGATATAATGAAATATCATTAGTAAACTAATTGAAAGCCGGAAGTCAAGTCATATTTTTAAATTATACTCCACAGTTCATAGTCTAATACTATCCATAATATGATTCATTTTGTAGTCAAAGAGCAAGCAAACTTAAACCACGTCAATGTTGGGAATCACTAACTAGTGTTACGAGTGACAATATGCTGTATCGTCACTACTTAGTATAAAACAAAGTCCCTTCCTCTGTCCCTATGTCCCTTGGTATGCTTAAACTTTTAAAACTACGCAACTGATTTTGATGCCGTTTTTTTAATAGATAAAGTGATTGAAGAGTAAGGTTTATATTTATATTTATAACCTTGCGAAGCCGGGTCGGGCCGCTAACTTCTTTTTCTTATTCATATTCTTGCTACCAAAAAGTTGACGCAGTGACTGCAAACACTGCGTTCATTACGTTCGTTGATCACCTTGTTAGCTGATGGAGTTCGAGATAGCATGCAGTGCTGAGGCCACAGACTGAGCTGAGGCTCGATTCCGATGGAGCCCAGGGACGTGTGATGTGAGAAGATTAATGCCTGTGTTTCTGAATCTGGATGTATGGTATGTTTATTTCGGTATATGTTCAAATAGTATAAGTAAGTAAGTAAAGTTGATAAGATCCACAGCAGAATCATGATTTTAAAGTGAATTAAAGAAATTTTAATTTTATGTGCTAAGTCCAGTGTAAAAAAAAAAATTAGTCACGTTATTTTTTACATTGATATAAAGATGAACACTGTCTTATAATATGAAAAACAATTTTGGAAAGACCTTAAGCTGCTTATTTTAGGTTATGATCAATAATTACCCTCCTTAGAGTATTTTACTAACAGATAATAAGTTATATATCACACGAGACTTTCCAAAGAAATAGTTTTTGACTACTCAAATCAATCATTCATTTATTAAATCGAGTTGGTTTGTCAAACGCTAGCATTCGAAGTGCTCACAATGTGATCCAATCAGACCATTTTATTAAAAAAGTCATCTGTTTCATAAAACAATCAGACAAGAGGACCATTTTACACGCTTTGATTAGATATTTAAGAATCTAGTAGTTTTGATTACTTTTAGGTTCAACTTGTTCAGTCAGTTCGATTAGATAGGAGACTTTTGTAGCAAGTCGCCCATGTTGGAGCCACGGCGTTTTATCTTTAGATATAACCACCAAAATACGATGATGGTGGCAGACACATATAATATGTTATATAGTATATATGCTTTCGTGAGAATTTTCCTGTATCGGTAGACTTTCTCATGTGTGAAGCCTAAAATTGAGTCTTAATTTGGCAATGCGCTATTAACATCAGTGGGTATTGGGGAGACAACAATAATAACTTGGGTGTTTAGTCTGTATGTTTGCGTACCTATACCAAAATTTTAATGAGATAGTTTCCTAACATGCTATATCACGGACACAGGCTCTTGAACTATAATGTATTCTTTGTCCTCAAATATATTTTGTATCTGTGGTGCAATTTGACAATTATTGTCTATGCAGCTTATCAGATCTCTGTTTTCGGTTAAGTATAAAATGATACGTAATACTACGTGATTACCATAACCATAACATATTACCATACTATAAAGGAATTTGCGAGGACGCTTCATTTTAGGATGTAATTAGTCAAAAATACGAAAAAAGCCAGAAGATTGTGATCTTAGGATGAGCTGAAATAGTCGGATTCAACCTACAACCACAGTGGATTAATAAGTTTATTCAATATTCTATTATGTTTTGAAGTAGGAATGTGTCGACCCCATCGCCTTTTAAATTAATAAAAAAAAGCATCTTCACGCCCATATCGTCGAAGGGGTAGGCAGAGGTACAACTAGGGCACCCACGACTAGCCAAAGACACTAAGCCCCACAATGTGATAGGTGGCAAGCCTATCGCCAACCGGGCACATTTCCAATCCCGAGCAACATTATTTTATTAGAAAATTGGAAAAACCCAATTAAATTAATAGATTTTTCAATCTGAAAACAGAATCTTATGCATGCTTTACCCACTACTACTACTACCTACGAAATCGGCTACTAATTAAAATGGGAATATAACAATGTAATTATTGAAGTGGGTAGGTAAGCTGCAAAACTACAGTTTAATCTGACTGCACTAGAAGAAAATCTAGGAATGTAATTTATTCTTGACTTAATAAGCCAATTAACGGGAGTTAGGCTAGCCACACTGCATACGCTTACAACACTTGGGCACAGTCTTAATACTAAGAATTCTTTATACTGTGACTTGGGTAATTAACATGTACATTTTCTAGATTACGACTCAAAAAACAGAATTCTGTAAAGTGAAACAAAGGGTATAGGTAAGCACATAGACGAAACCGCAGGCATAGCTTGTAATTAAGACAAAGAAATCCACGGTTATTATCAAGATATAGTATGTTATATACAACTATAACAAGCGGCTAGCAATATTTGGAGCAAGGTCGTCATTACGGGCCAATTGTGTCCGGCCATCTTTGAACAGGCTCAATCTATAAACGGAAGCGTGTCGCTCTCCCTGTGAGTTTAATACAGGTCCAATTTACTGAAGACTGATCTTTCCCTTGCTGATTAGTGTATTTCGTAGTGTATTATCGCCTCTGTGGTCTAGCGGTTCAGTTGTTGGACTTGACTGCATGAGGTCCCGGGTTCGAATCCCAGGTCGGGCAACAAAAAGAAAATTGGGTTTTTCTAATTTTCTAGTTAAAAAAATGTTGCTCGGGATTGGAAATGTGCCCGGTTGGCGATAGGCTTGCCACCTATCACAATGTGGGACTTAGTATCTTCGGCTAGTCGTGGGTGCCCTGGTTGTGCCTCTGCCTACCCTTTCGGGGATATGTGCGTGAAGATAATTTAATTTTGATTAGTGTACCTGGTAGCTTGTATGAGGAAAGCATAAGTTAAACGGACCGTTTGAAACATGACTACTAGTAGTAGTGTGTCGTACATAAAATTGCTCGGATCTACCGCCTTATTCCAATTGAGAGAGTTGGGCAGCTGATAGCCTCGCACGTTAGGCATAGAATTCCGGTCACACTTAATATAACCTCTGTAGTGTCAACAGGCGACAGTTATATCTTACCATCAGGGAGGTTACCATAAGCTCATATAACAGTACTATTTTAACAATACTAAATGTCAGTCGAGAAAGACAACCGTATAACGTATACCTTAAAGTTGGTTATAAAGCAGACATTTAGCAAGATGGAAATAATACTGCTATAAGCGTTCATGGTAGGGCCGCATGAGAGACTTACGTTTTTTTCTAATTTTTGCGATAAAAAATGTTAGTTTCATTTCTACTTATCCTAACTTGCCACTATAAGGTCAGTGTATATTTGTGTTCCGATTTGGCTATCAGGGTAGGTAAGATACTTAAGATTCTAACCGCGATGACAATATTCACCATAAACACAATGGGGATCCATATGTGATGTGTTTTTCATAATATCAGGAAGTCTGTTTTTTTTGCCTTCCTGTAAGATACAAAATATATTAAAGAAAAATGATCTACGGCTTCTACTACTTGAAGATAATGGAAATTAGTAACAGTTTTTTTAATCGTCATAGATTCTGAGACTATCGTTAATATTGAACTAACCTTACCTACCTAAACCTTTCCACTTTATTATGTAGCTGCTAATAAGCACCCGTTA
>NJDD01003779.1:28160-49632 GCA_002245505.1 Calephelis nemesis | reverse complement strand
TAATACTGCTATAAGCGTTCATGGTAGGGCCGCATGAGAGACTTACGTTTTTTTCTAATTTTTGCGATAAAAAATGTTAGTTTCATTTCTACTTATCCTAACTTGCCAGTATAAGGTCAGTGTATATTTGTGTTCCGATTTGGCTTTCAGGGTAGGTAAGATACTTAAGATTCTAACCGCGATGACAATATTCACCATAAACACAATGGGGATCCATATCTGATGTGTTTTTCATAATATCAGGAAGTCTGTTTTTTTTGCCTTCCTGTAGGATACAAAATATATTAAAGAAAAATGATCTACGGATTCTACTACTTGAAGATAATGGAAATTAGTAACAGTTTTTATAATCGT
The DNA here is from genome assembly GCA_002245505.1 of Calephelis nemesis. Lineage (NCBI taxonomy): Eukaryota > Metazoa > Arthropoda > Insecta > Lepidoptera > Riodinidae > Calephelis > Calephelis nemesis. Next base: position 49,278 of record NJDD01003779.1, on the reverse strand, counting down.
CATAGATTAAGAAACTATCGATTAATTTTGAACTAACCTTACCTACATAAACCTTTCCACTTTATTATGTGAGCTCATTTATGTAGCTGCTAATAAGCACCCGTNNAATATTAAGTCTTCTTTACCTGAAATGAAGATTTCTTTTTACACAATCTCGGATTTTGAGTTTGTATCTTTAATTATTTTAGGGCCAAGTCAATTTATTAAAGGCGAGTATTTTCCTTTAATGGACACATTATACTAAGATAATATGACAAGTCAACAAACTAACAGATGTAAATACCAAATTTACTGCTAATAACCTCAGACCAATAACAAACTTTTATTAGTCTAAGCTAATAACAAAGAACTTAAAAAGGTCAATAGAAAATTATAGATTGCTAGTTTTAGCAGCTTTAGTGCTTTTATATTAGTTATTCTATTGATCTAGAAATGGTTTTAACTTGACAAACTACAATCAAATTCTACTGCTTAAATGACTTCTACTGTTTACATGTTGCTATATTTTTTTAAGGTATTGGAAGGCAAACAAGCAAACGGATTTCCTGATGGTAAGAAATTCACGCCGGCTAGAGACACCAAAGGTGGTAATGGTGCGTTGCCAACCTGAGGCCTCGACCTCGAGCAAAAGTTACCGGCTACCTTACCCTCCAAACCGGAACACGTCATGACGTTATGGCGGTAAGAATAGGTAAGGCGGTGGTACCAATCCGGGCGAGTTGCTGCGAAGCTCTACCGCCTAGTCAGATGTCACATTGTTAGTGACGGTAAGGCTATGCTCGCCTTTTACGAGCTGCCTTTGAAGGCAGATGTCTATTCTACAAAGGAGCCCGGACCAACACGGGAATAACATATTCCTTCGCTACAGCTACTAACACACACCACACAACTGATGTAATACATTTGTTTATTGTTTTTATACATTTGACGATATCTGTACTATTGTAAAGAAAGCGAGGTCGTATGTTATATTGATTAAGAATTATGCGATCCTAGTACAATGAGGTTGCAAAATATTTGTTCTATGGCAGGTCAAAAGTTCTTTGTATGTAAAGAACAAGGATTTTGAAATGCACGAGGTCCGAATAAGGTCTATTTGGAGGCAGTATAAAGGTATATCGCCTCAATTGTTTACCTATGTGCAAGCGTCAGAGCTTTATACCAGGGATGTTGCGAATATCAGCACTGTTTTCAACATCAGCATCTGCATCAGCATCCTCATTAATCCATGCTGATTTTACTGCTGATATTCAAAAAAAAGTTTAATCGTTAAATGCGATTTTATTATATTATTAATATTTCTTCAGCATCGGGAATTTTTGACCACACCAAGATCATAAACCGTAACTTGTCATCACTTTCGCGAAGTAGTGAAGGTAACCAAAAAAATTAAAACTGTATTTGATAAAAAAATATACGGGAAAAGTTAATCACTTTTACCAACAACGTCGTGCCTAGTTGAATTTAAAACCTCCGAAAACCTCTCGTTTTCCGGGGGTTTAATATATTATGATAAAAGTTTCACGAGTGTGTGTATGCGTGTACGCAGGCGCGCCCGTGCTTGCACAAGTGAATGAGTGCGTGCGTGCTTGCATATAAGTCTGTGTGTCTGTTTGTCTCTTTGTTTCGAAGCTGAAGTAATCGAGATGGTTTTTAGCTCCATTATATGTTTATAGGTATTGTCCGGATTCATTGAATTTTAATTTTACTATTACGAGTGTGATATGATTACTTCTGGTCTAGTGGTCTGGCTCTGCAGTTGGCATGGGCACTTACATTTCATTACTTACATCGAACCTGAAACCACAATGTGGTCACATTGAGGTTTTAGGTTTGATCCCTGGTCTAACAACCAAACCTGATTTGTTTTTTTTTCAATTTTCAAATTAAAGCCAACTTGCCCGTGGATTGGATACGTGTCTAGTAGACGATATGATTGGCAACTATCACATTGTGGGTCTAAAATACCTTAGGTTAATCGTGGGTAATCTGGTTTTGCCTCTGCCTACTTTTTCATTTAGAAAAACTATTTATATTTAAAAAAAACTGCATCAGCAATCTTCATTTCTCTACTACTTTGTTTCCAAACTGTAAGGTACGCCATCTATGATATTTTATCGTTATCATCAATATATTTGTTTGTGTGTGTCAAATGCACGGTAATTACCAGCAGTGTTTTCGTAATTTAATTCGTAATTTACGAGTAATGTTATATTTTTTTTAATTAATGCACTGTATAAAAATTATCATTAAAAATATTAGCGTTTTGCACTTCTCCTACACATAATCTATAAGTGTGCCAAATTTCATACTCATTCTCCGTCAGGGCAATTTTCGTAAAAAGGGGTCTAAAGTTTTCGCTTCACGTATTAATATATATATTGAAAATATCTCATTTTATTTTAATTGAAACAAGCTTCAATATTAATTGGACCCCGATTTCTCAAATATTGAAAGCCTAATTGGTCCTGTGGTTTACTCGTCATGCTTCAACAAACAGTTATTGAGGGCTTAGAAACGAAGAATTTTTTGTTCAGACAGATTTTTTTAAAATACTTAATATTTATAAATTAAGTATTTTTTAAAGTATAATCGTATCAGTTTCAGTGTTTTTGTACCTATACGTGACATTTAAAACGATATTATGATATTTAAAGCTCACATTTTAAATTTGTGAGATAATGATTGTGACATGTGTGACAGTAGCATTTCTACTTCATACTTTAAATCCAAGAGCGGTGCCAGTAACCACCAAGTACCACAGACGCTTGAATAACCACCGTTCCCATACATTATGCAAATGCAAACGAAGATGACCATCAGCTTTCCCATGGACACTCGCAATATGCTTGCCACACGCCTTCCGAGATGCCTAATTACTTTAGTGTGGAAATTGAGTGTGGTCTGTGTCCATTTTACTAAGTTTTTTTACATACCCGCGCAATGCAAAAGAAAATAATGTTATCCACGTACATCGTTATTTTCGAATTTATTTTTGTAAAATGAAAGGCAAACAGAATCAGAATAATCTTTATTCACATGAACCATACAAGTGGTACCTATTTGTGCGCGTCGACATTTTTTTAAACGTCTATAGATACCAATGATGGTAGTCAACCGAGGCTGGGCTACAAAGTGAAATGGCCATAAACTGAACCTACGCTTGTTTTAAAAGAAGAAAACTAAAAAATAATAATATAAATTGATCAAAATTTTCTCAAACTGTCAATTTCGTTAGACAAATAATTATTTTGAAAATTGAAGCAAACGAGCACATAGCTGTCCTGGTAATCTCCACCACTGGGATCCACTAGTGGTGGAGACGACCGTAGCCTACTTAAACGACATTGATGCTGAGGGTGCTTCGCTGTGTAAGAATCGACTACCATATCTTCCGGACCGGAACATCACAATACCTACCTACTACTATAGTACAAATATCTCTATTTGTATAATATTAGCAATCCCATCCGCTGCATTCCGATTCGGTGGTACTTTTTAGAATAGTTTAGATTATATTTTATTTGTTAAAATAGATTACAAGCCTGTCGCCAACCGGGCACATATCCAATCCGGGCAACGTTATTTTTATTAGACAACTTTTTTGTTGCCCGGCCCGGGGGTTGAACCCGGGACCCCAAGAAGTAAAGTCCGATGCCAATCCGCTAGACCACATAGGCAGTCATAAAAAATATGATCTCTTCTATTCTAATCAGTAGGTAAAGGACAAATAAGATTTTGAAACCATTTCTATGTACCATTTACCGGGTAATTAAAGAACATAGACTAAAGTATTCCAAAGTTCAACCTTGTCCTATCGTCTTTATTACCATAGTGATCTGTAATACATAAAAATATTATATAATTTAACTTTCTTACTTTAGTCTGTTTATTAACAAGACAGTTAAAATATGACTATCGGCTTATGATAGAACTCCATTTAAAAAAAACATTTTTTTATTAAAAAAGAAACTCTGTAACGGGAAGCTTTAGAGAATATTGTAACAAAAACACAGACAATGGACACAAACATTCAGATAATAGGTTCAGCTATCTTAAGATCACATCTGGATCAAGAAAATCGGTGCTGGCTGCTTAATGCATATTGGGAAACCCATTTCCCTTACATTAGCAAATTCAACTTAATATTTAGTAGATGTTCAGCTCCTTAAGTTGCCAACCACAATTAAAGGTTTGTAGTATCGGAAACGGGGCGCAGTGTTAATTTATGATTATTAATTTAATATACGCATTTATAGGTATTCTGAATAAAATATTATTTTGATAAAATAAAATATATTTATCTTGGCCTATCTTTATTAGGTGTTTATTAAATTTATTCTGGTATCTATTTAAGTATTTCTATGCATTAGAATCGTTGACTAGCACCCATAACACAAGCATGTAATTTGCTTACTTCGGGGTTAGATTCAATTTGTGTAACTTGTCCAGGGATATTTATTTATTTATCTACTAGCTGACCCGACAGACGTTGTTCTGCTATATTTTTAATGTGACACGAGAATTTTATATACTAGACTAGCTGACATGGCAGACGTTGTTCTGCTACTTTTTTAAATGTAATTTTATTTTAAAACATTGGGGTGAGTCTCCGTTATCACTTAGAGGTATGAAAAATAGATGTTGGCCGATTCTCAGACCTACTCAATACGCTCACAAAATATCATGAAAATCGGTCAAGCCGTTTCGAAGGAGTTCAATCACGCACCCTGTGACACGAGAATTTTATATATTCGATATTATTAGGTAGATACATAACATACATCTATTCGAATATAAATTACTCCTGATTTCGCGTGAGCTCCCCGTGGACCTATTTTGATGATATTTTTGTTGTGTTATTATCAGGAGAAGTATAAAATAGCAGGAAAAAAGAGAAAACGAAGCTTTAATCCAAACAAACTCTTAGTGGCTGTTAATGTCAAGCGATAGGAAGTTTGCCGGGTCAGTTAGTTACTAACAAGGTACTCAGTGGTTAGTAGGTACATAGACAAAAAAGAATTGTCTTTCCTTTGGTCATCGCATGACGCCCAAAGGTATGGACTAAATTTGGTTATTATTTTTTGTTGCGTTTATTCTAACAATAATAACTTAAAAAAAGGTTTGTATTATGTAGTCATAATTATAGAACCAGAGCAAAGTGGGTCAAGTCGACAGTTATCACATATGTTAATTAAAATAACTTAAAAAGTCTTTATTATTTTACAGATGATATCAAAAAGTGAAAGAAACTGAAACCATGGGTCTGAAAAAAATTAAATGGTGCGTTTGAAAGAAAATGATGGTAGAAGGGCAGATGAAAGATTGACATAACAGATACACAAAGCGAATATGGATGTAAGTAAATACCCGGATGGACTTAGGTTGGTATTCGACGCTCAAATCACTTGGGTTTTAACCTAGGATCGTATCAAGAGACTCCGAAACCGGCATATTTGTATAAAATCAGTCATGAATGTGGAAGAATCTAAGCAGGAATCAGACTTCGCGAAAAACGTTGGTGGTAATTCTGGTGAGCACTAACTAAACTTATTGTTGTTGTATTCTATCTTTTTCCAATTGAACAAAAACAAGAGAGAGTCTTTTAGAAGAGAACTGAGAAAACAGAAAACGATTTCCATACAATCCTGTCAAGCGATACGAAGTTGGCAGGGTTAAAAAAACTGGATATTCTAAAATTAAAATTAATATTAGAAAAGAACAGGAAAGTCTTAGGATGACCTAGGTCTACATTCAAATAAATGGTACATTCCAGGTTATAAATGTAAGTTTGATGAAGGTATAAATACTAGTTTTTGTAGGTTTTTTTTTGCAGAACGTATGACTTGTAAACATTTGCTCTACAATCTTTTCAGTTTGAAATACATGGCCTATATACCTAACAAAAAAATGCTTAATTTTTTTTTTGTCTTGTCCTTCTTTTTCCCTCTGCCACGAAAAACCCTTAAAAAGAAGCCTAACCTTCTTATGTTAAAGTACCCGCCAGTAAATTTTTTATGATATTGGAAGGCAAAAAAGCAGTTTTCACCAAAAAACCGTATCAAAATCCGTCCATCCGCTAAAGAGCTACGAATTACGATGCCGCAGACAGACACATCAAATTTATAACACCATTCGTTTTACGTCGGGGGTTATAAGGTATACTAACAAAGGGAAATGAAAAGTCGTTTCTGCCCTGTACCGTGCGCATAGGTTTTTCTTTAAAAAATAATAATAATCTTAGCTATTAAATCTTACCTCGCAAGCAGTGAGGCTTTGGAATTCTCTTTCCGTAGATATCAGGAGAGCTCCAAATATTAATATTTTCAAGAGTATGTTTAAGCGTCACTTTATGCGTTTACTGTGATTAATAATTTTATTGCTTGTTCTAAATTCTAATACCTAAAATTAAAACAGGCTTCTGCTTTTAGTATGATTTATTTTGTCTAGTATTAGACGCATTTTTTTATATATTTTTAAGAGCACCATTACACAGTAGTTCGTTATATCTTGTTCCATACTCGAAGGTTGCCTTGAAAAGATCGCTGACTTGGCGGTAAGGCCGCCTTTGTGTATCTTATAATTTAAGTTTTATTTGATGTTTTTGTAATTTCTCTGCACAATAAAGAGTTATTGTATTGCATTGTATAACTTTAATAAAAAAAATAGTTTCATGGTTAAATTTTCAATGCTTTAAGTGTAATTACTAATTATAGATATGTATTGTTCTAAGACCATAAGAATTAATATAATTAATAATGTTTTTGACTGATTATTGTATTTTCAGAAGTTTAAATGAGGTGGACGCGAACTAGCTTATCAACTCGCGCGACGCGAACTCATGTTAGTTATCTCTTAATTAATCCTTTATTTATAAAATAACATGTCCTGACTGACTGATTCATCATCGCCGAGCAAAAACTATTAAAGTTACAGCATTAAAATTTGGTGAGTAGGGACGCTTTATTAAGAAGAAAAGAAAGTTTGAATGGAAGACAGTCATCTTTTAAGTTAGAAGTTTAATGTTTGGGCTACTTATTAAAAATGATCAGATACATATTTAATCGTTTCCAGAAATTCTACTCCTGCGGGGGTGAAATAAGGTTGAAAGTTTGTATGAAAGTCCTTATTAATGGCCTCTAATGAGTAAATATATAAACAGACACGCGAGCAAAACCGCGGGTAACAGCTAGTTTTAATATAAAGAAATATCTTATAAAGATGGGTTTTTAATACTTTTTTTTCATTATTACAATGCTTATTAAAACTGCACACACAATTACAATACAATAACTCTATTGTGCACCAAATACAAATAAATCACAAATACATTATTACATACACAATTGTAAAATAATAGACAGATAATATAACAGAAAAAGATAGAGATGTAAAAATACACCGGACGCAAACTAGATAGCTGAGATTTAAAGATATACCAGATTAAAATACTAATTCTTAATTAAATCTTTTATTAAATTAGAACAGGCAGTGTTATGTAGATGGTAGTCAGTAGAGTGCTTAGCATCATCCCTTCAGGACCGATACGTACCTACCGCTCTGGTACGGAACCAGCGCATCGAAGTGTGTTAGACTTCTGCTCGTATAGAAGCATCAATTTTGCCGCCAATATTCCTCCTTCCAGTCCGCCCAGTAACCAGAACGCAGCACCAAGTCGAGGTACGGTCTCCCGGGAGACAACCCTTAGTGCTGGCGTTGTAGGTAACAGCCCCATGCATTTAAATAATGATGTCTCGGGCTGAGCACTCTGCTCGGCCCACAAAGCTCGGTGAAGTTGCATAAAATCGCGAGATTAGCAACAAATTAGTCATTAAAAAAAATCAATTTTAACTACATAATGTCTAGTAAGTAAGTATACTCATTCACTTCCGTATCCTTGAAAAAGTTGACAGAGGTACAACTAGGGCACGATTAGCCTAAAATATTTAGTACCAGGATGTGATAACTTGCAAACCTATTGGCAACCAGTCGCATATATTTTCGTTCCGAGTAACTATCTTTTCACTTAAAAAAGTACATTTAATTTGTCCGAAAATGGAACTCATACATACATACATACATATCTTCACGCCAAGTCCCTTACGGGGTAGGCGGAGAGTATCGAGTGCCAGACCTCACGATCCTGACAAACCTGTCTTGCTTCCTTCACATTCATTACCCTTTTCATACAAACACGCCGGTTTCGGAGACTCTTGACACCACCCTCGGATAATATCCGATTGATCTGATCGTGAAATGTCAGCCTTGGTCTCCCCGGGTACCTACATCCATCCACATTCGCATTGTATATCTGCTTTGTCAATCTTTCATCTGTCATTCTTTCCACATGCCCGAACCAGCGGAGCATGCCCTTTCGCATTTTAACACCAACACTTTCTTTCGATCCCACTCTTTCTCGGATCTCACTGTTACGAATGCGGTCAGCGAGCGTTACACCACAGATTTTCCGTAGTACTCTCATTTCGACCGCATTTATCCTACTTTCATGATCTTTCTGACAAATAAAAATAAAAAATAAAGGAAATTTAAAGTTTTCGTATTCAGAATGACTTCGAAACAATAAAAAGATACAATATTAATCCTGTTCAAGCCACAAATGCCGTGCTAGGTGTAAAATCGCTAAAAAAAGAATGTTACCTGCAGATCTAACAAAATCTTTTAAAGATCTAACAAAATAACTATATTCTAAAATTATTAAGACTAGTGGTCTCCCGTTGGTCGACATTCGACCATAATAAATTTTAATACCTATCTTGTTTCAGTAAGAACGCCATCTTCATTTCTCAAGACCAACTACTTTGTTTCCAAACTTTTTAGTGCGCCATCTGTGATCTTTTATCGTTATCATCAATAATTTTGGACTACATATCATCTGAGCTACAAACACTAATCACGGTAATGAATGACGATTAGAAAGAAAATGGCGTACCTACCTATATTTGAAAGAATAAAACCAAAATAGTATATCTGTATCTTCACGCCCAAATCTCCGTAGAGGTTGGCAGAGGTACAACCAGGGCACACACGACTAGCCGAAGACACTAACGGCCAATGTTAATAATATTTCTCTAAAGATGGATTTCAAGCAATCTAGATAGCTGCGTATCCGCCGGCATATCCTATACCTAATTGCCATATATATCCTGTCCACAGATATGTTATTGGCAAGCCATAACATAAAAATAGATCCAAATATCAATCTTGGACAGCAAGTTTTGGATTAGGATTGATTATTAACATTGGCCGTAAGTCCCACAATGTGATAGGTGGCAAGCCTATCGCTAACCGGGCACATATCCAATCCCGAGCAACCTTTTTTTAATAGAAAATTGGAAAACAAATTTTCTTTTTGTTGCCCGACCCGGGAATCGAACCCAGGACATCATGCAGTCAAGTCCAACACCTGGACCGCTAGACCAAAGAGGCGACATGAGAGAGACGTAACCAGAACGGATGCAAAAGTCTGGAAACTGGAACAAATGAAAAATATATTTTTTTATCTAGGTATTGCTTTTAGCAGCGACGGAAGGCACGGTACTTTCGTAAAGTAAGATAAGTAGAAAAGAGAGTGGACATAACTTGAACGAAGCGTTGGATAAGTTTTGATTTAGGACGCTACACTAATTAGGTACATTACACACACTATACATTATACACAGACTTTATATCCTGTGATTATCCCAACATTACTATAAAAGCTATGGGTATTTAAGAAAAACATAATAATAAAACAAATAGAGCGCTCCGAGAAGTATGGCGTGTTACGTTCGCATTCTGCATTCGAAATAGTGAGATCTGAGAAATAGTAGGATAAAAGAAATTATTGTTGTAAAAATGAGTAGCACCATGTTCCGTTGGCTCGGTCATGTTTTAAGAATCGCAACTGAAAGATTGACAATACAGACATCGCGAATGTGGATATCCTTAGGATATAGGTACCGGGGGAGTAGGTACTAGGTTAACATTCCGTGGAAACGTTATCCCGGGGTGGTGGCGAGAATTGTATCTTCTTCGTATGGAAAAAGTAAATAATGTAAAGGAAGTTAGACAGGTCTGTAGAAATTGTGACACTTGGTAGGTACCCGTAATGTTCTATGCCGACCCAGCAAATGACTTGGCGTAAAGATGTGTATTTTATAAAGAAATAGAACCCAATACGTTTTGAAATTCCTTAGAAAATCTTCCCTAACTCATTTTAAAGTTGGTGGACGCGGATAGATCCACGGGTGGACGCAAACTGGATTTTATTTTAAAGAAACCACATGAGATTTTGGCTAGAAGTTAACTCTATCCTAACTATAGATACCTACTACTGATGGGTTACTATATTATTTACTTAATTTAAAACTAGTTCTAGAACATTTTTAGGTATATTGGCTTATTTTTCCTTAAACCTGCAAACTTCAATAAGTGGACTTTACCTACCTACCTATTACTTTTTGGATAGTCCTGCCCTGCTGTGAGCGGTCTGTTCAAAAAAAGCTAGCCGAGTTTTTTGTTTAGTTGCCATCTATTGTAATATTTAAAAAACTGAATAAGGGTCTTGCTACACGAACTATTAATGAATAAGAGTAATGTTAGTACAGTCTCTCTATTTGAAAATTATTTTGTATGATTTTTACCCTTCTATAAACCCTTATATTTCTTCATATACTTATTGTGGAATTCTACTGTAATTTCGAAAACGAAGAACATATATATAGCATGTTCACAGAGGTCTGCCGTGTGAAAGTACCTAATTATTTAAGATCTAGGATGTTTAAAATTAATTGTAGTTAGTGACATCTGTTGTTGAATAGCACGTTTATTAAACTACACGTGTTTCGGTGTTTATCAAAGAAGTTTAGGCACGAGCGGTATCTTCTTGAAGAAAGTAGCTTTACTGTTTCGATCATTATTTTTAAAACAACTATGATACTGTACTTTGTAATTCTTTTAAAATGTCAAAAAACTATAAAAATAAGTATTATTCTAGTATAAAATTTTAGCTCTGAATAAGTAACTAGGTAGGTACATTAAAGTTTGCCTCAAAACAAAATCGAACCTAGTTATTCACGTAGTGTAACATTTAAGCTAAATGGATTTTCGGTGCCTTTGAGCGGACCGATACCGGCTGGAAAACAAAATTCAAAATCATTCAACAAAAGAAATTTGAGCAGAGCGCTTGTGCTGTGTGCGTGATATTTCAATTAGTTAATATTTATAATATTGAACTGTAAGTATTTGAATTAATGTTTAGAGGTCTAATTAAGTTAGATAGTTAAAATAAAGATATGCTCGTTATGGCGTTAGGTAAATTTCACTAAAGGAATTAGTCATAGGTAATCTTTTTCTGAGTGTTACTTTAAAAAAATCGTGGCTTTTTGTTTTGTACATCCACGTTTATATTTAAGTGATGTATTATTAGGTATTTGTTTACCCTTTTAGGTAGGTATGTTATCTTAAATATAAAATTCTCGTGTCACCGTACCTACTCCGAAACGGCTTTACCGATTTTCACTAATTTTTTTAATATGCATATAGGTACTTTAGTAGTTGTAGTATAGTAATAACTAATATTCAGTAGGCAGATCTGAGAATCGGCTACTATTTTTAATACCCTGAAGTGATAAGGGTGATGTACCTCATTTTTTTTACTAAAATCACATTTAAAAATTAGCAGAACTACGTCTGCCGGGTTAGCTAGTTTTTATAATTTTCTTTTAAGAAAGTGGTTGAATAATTGACTTTTTAAACTAGAAATCAACGTATTCGTTTTGTTCGTCAAAAAACATTTAAAATTTTAACAATTAAATTTATTTATTAAACCTTTCAATTAATTTTTAATTAAATTAAAAAGTGTTTTTTTCTCAATTTACTATATCCGTTTATAATCTTCAATGGTTGTGACTTCTGAATGTAATCAAAATGGCTCGTAATTCGTATTGTTTTGTGTATGTACACACTGTCAACTGTGGTAGTTTGTAAACAATAAAAATGATATTATGATGTTTTAATTTCAGGGTGTGATGATCCCTACCAAGAGCATGGATTATGTTAATGAAATGAATCGCCTTTTTTCGAGAACTAGAGATAGGGGTAAGTTTTATTAATATTTTTATCAAGTCGAAGTTATGAACTTCCTTTAACTTTTAAATATCGAACACCACGCAGTTTTTTTATTCGTCTTGACACTGACTTTTGTCGAAGAAGGTTGAAGGAAATACCTGGCAGGATTTTACATCAAAATCCTCGAAAGATTATATTATGTATGTACACACTCCAACCTTATGATACATCGACATATTCGGCGTAAGTTAGGATGTCCACCCACTAGACTTAAGGCAAAAAGCTGGGAGACATTGTGATGATTTTTGGAGTTAAAAGGTAGACAGAAAATAAAACTAGTAGAGTTTCTACTTACAATTGCCGGCATAAGATTTGCAGTGCAGAGTAGTCTTTCAACTTTCGCAAGCCTAACCTTCCAGCCGAAAATGCTTATTCATATTAATATACATAATTATATTTCTTGTTTTTTTTTTCAGAAAACCTATCTCAGTTTACACCTCCATATCAAACTCTGATGGTAAATAGATCTTCAAGCTCAGCAGAATCCACCTCTCCTGAGTCCTATTTTGAAACCTACCTACATTCACACCAAAATGACATTTCCCTTTTTTCCCCTAGACCTTCGGACACTTCCAGATTGTCTCCCCAATCTAGTTTAGATACTTCGCTCTTTTCGCCAAGATCAGTAAGACAGAACTATGAGAATTCTCTATTTTCTCCACAACCTATTACCCATGTTCCTCCACGAATGGATTTTGGCCATAGCACAGATCGTAGACTTCACCAATCGCATTCAATATATGAACCTTTACAAACCACAGAAACACCACGACGTCCAGTTGGAAGAAAGATATTAGGAAACTCACAATTTAAACCAGTTACCAAAGAAGATATTTGGAATACTGAACTTCCAAGATCACCAGATAGTCAAAAAAGCTATGAGCTCTTTCCTATAGAAAAAACTGAATTTACCAATCTGTCTCCAATAAGAAACTTGGATTTTACACCCACATTACCAAAAACAAACTCTCCAACACATGTACCTGTTAATCTGTTATCTCAAAATGTTTTTGCCAAAACAACTCGACCGTTACAAAATATCCCTAGTCGTCCTTTCACCCCTCTTACTAATGCTCCAGGATCTTTAACAGAAATGCAGCTATCTAAAACCTGTACATTTTGTCGTAAAAATGGAGAACGACCTATTGTTTATATGACACATTGCGTTAAGGAAAAAGTTGGAGATAAATATAAAGTTACTTGTCCTATTTTGAGACATCATAAATGTGATTCTTGTGGAGCTACAGGGGATGATGCTCATACTAAGTGAGTATTATTTTATAAGTTTCTAAAATGCAGTCAAAATAGTAGTTATAGCAAAGAGGCTTTTACTATAATATATTGTAGATAGCTGTCTTAATTACCATCAGCCATCAATTAGCAGACAAAAAGGAATAAAAGGTTATAAACACCAATGTAGGTGTTTGCCTTTGTTATAAACTTAAAAAAGGTTTTACATTCAAATCCTAATTTTTTGTTAGTTGATTTCTCTGTCATTTGTGATTTTGTTATTTTTTATTTGAAAGAGCATTCTCCCTGAGTTGGTTCGGGCTTCTTTTGCAGAATAGGTCATTTGCCTTCCAGCCAGGCATCTTGTAATAGGCTTACCGTCACTTTGCCATGATATCTGATTAGGTAGTTGAGTTTTGCAACAACTTGCCTGGATTGGTACCACCACCTTACCCATACATGCCGCCACAATGTTGGTGCTTGTCGCTGACAAAGGAGGATAAGGTAACCTGTAAACATACTTTTGCTCAAGGCCCAGTCTCAAGTTGGCAATGCACCATTACCATCTTTGTGGTCTCTAGGCGGCATCAGGAAATCCATCTGCTTATTTGCCTTTCAATATTTAAATACTTCTGAGGTGGTAGCATTGTCACCAAGTCAGGATCTGATGATGGAGTTCCAGAGAAATTATAAAAAATCCTCTTAGACTTAATATTGAAGTTGGTTTTAGTAGTTTTATTGCATTTAAACTGTCCTGGAAAATGTTTGTTATATTGCACAGAAAATTAATAAAATTATTGAAACTACAATGTAATGCATAGTGTAAAAACTTTGTTCAATATTGGGACCTCTGAAGATGTGCTTCATTTTCCAAATATTTGTTTTCAGAACTTACTGCCCCCTCCTTCGGATTCATAACAATGGTAAACCGCTGGAGTCTACAACCATCACACTGAAGAACACACGTCTTAAGAGCAATGGAAGGCGCCGATATTAAAGTACTCATGCTTTTTTTTGTTAATGATACGTAGATGTCGATTGGAGTATGTTTTTAAAGTTTTATAAATTCTGGTTTAGTAATAATTTTTCAGAGCTAAATATATGTAGTCAATAATACAGTAAATACCAATATACCTAGTATAAAATTACTGAAATTGTGCCAAAAAAACATGCCTTTTGATAATTTTTTTTAAATATTTAATAGCATTATTTTAGTATTAAGTGATTAGACCATAATTATAATGTAATTATTGATCTCATTTTGCTATTACCATATTTTTTAAGAAGAAAAACTAGAACTATCGGACATTTAATTAAGGTAGATCGTAAGTATTACTAAATTTGAGTTGGAAGGAAAATGTTTATTTATGTTAATAACAAACTTGAACAATTTATTTGACTGTAACGGATGTTACTAAAAAAATATATATACTGATAGAAATTATGATAATTTTATACTAAATAATATGATTTATGACTAAAGTTAATTTAGACAATAGTTGGATAATACTCCAACTGAACTAGATGGCACTGTTTTGAAAACGTTTAGGATATCATAGCTTACAAGTTATTTTTAAATATATTTTGTCCATTTGAAACAAGTTAAGGCCTATGACCATGCTTCAAGTTGTTTCTTTTAATAAGTCATTTAATAATAACACCAGTTATTTTATAAATATCACCGTTAATTAAGATGTATAAAAACAAATCATTTTAAAAGGTTTAAAAATCCAGCATTAAAAGACACAATTTGATTTTTCATACATTATGTTAAATTTACAAACTAGAATGTAAAAATGCTAATGCATTTCAACTTGGCAAATGTATTAGAAGTCTTGTTTGCAAATCAAACGAACCTATTACATTTGCCAAGTTGAAATACATTTTTACATACAATAAAACCTAGAAAAAATCTAAAGGATCTTATGATTACATGTACAACTATTTTATAGCACTTTATAGTGTGTTATTTGACTAAATTCAGTAAATTTCGAGCCAATTCCTATTGACCTAAATTAAGAAAATATAAACAACACAAGTTTTAATCATGATAGTTCTGAATAAAGCACTTAATTATTTTATACTTAATTAGATAATCATGACTAAGTTATTGTGTATTTTGACATTGCATAGATATAATGTTAAATAGTAAGTTTTTAATTTTTTTTAATACTTGACTATTTTGGTATTTGAGCAATAACAGTAAAACAATACCTAAAACACATTGAAGAATATCTTCGTAGTTATCACAGTTATGAATAAATAAATATAATTTTATTTATTTAAATAGTCGTAATAAAACATTTTTTTTATTCTAATAGCAATAAGCTTTACGAACATTTTTAATTACATGTGTGTTTTTTAAAAATTCAATAACCATTAAGTTTTACAACAAAAGATTTTTCTTTATGGTTAATTTTTTTATTTAAAATTATTTTTTTGGAGGGTACACATATAGAGTAAAAAAACCATTCAGTACAAACATATGTGGATTATAATACTTTAGTTATTTGTTATTTACTAAAAAAGAGTTAGAATATTACAAATTTACCCTTAAGTTGTTTAAGAATTAAAGTAGATTATGATACAAATCAACATTTGTGAGTCTAGGTTTTGAGACTTAAAATTGGGTTATATAATATTTTAATGATTGATAATATGTAACAATAATAAAATTATATATAATAGCTCTAAACAAAATCCGTATTCTAGAAAAAAATACCGCATTAAAATCGGTCCATTAGTTAAGAAGTTATGATGCTACAGTCAGACAGACAAAGACACTCAAACTTATATCATTCGTATCTTAAGTCAAGGGGTTTAAAATAATCACTTGAAATTATTCTGGTGACTGTATTGACTTAACATTTGATTTATAATAAGATATTTTAGACATTGCGCTTCATAAGAATATTTATCATAACAATTCGAAGTTAACAGTTGCACATATGTTTTTACCATATATGTTATTAACTTCTATTTATAAAATATTTACTTTTTAACTGGATTGCTAAAATAAACTGTACACAGTAAACAAGGAGTAGTTTTGCTATTGACAGGTATGAAAATTTATCAACCTAAGTAGATATATGTTAAATATATTTTTTTAATTCTACCTCTACTGCATTGAGGATTAAATAAACATAAATAAATAAACTTTGCAGTACAATTTAAATTACGTGGAATTGTAACTCATACTTTTTTTTACTTAAAAACGTCGCGTTTAAGTTTTAATTACGAACAATTGTGTTTTTAACTTTTTTTAAAGTGTTTTAAACTTAACTACGTAAAACAAAAATATATAAAAAAATGCATGGTTTATATAAAAATTTAGAGGGACTGGAAAATATTACCAATTTTATTAGGTACCTACTTGTAATTTTTTATTTGTAAAAAATGTATCAAGTTTTTCTAAAAGTTTTACTTTCTACAAAGTGGTATAAAAATAGTGTGTAGATATTTTTTTAAACTTGACTCAATTAAACTTTTAGTTTTATGATATTTGACCAGCAAAAATACTTCAAATCAGCCTTATTTCATTTTTTTTAATTGTGAGAAAGTTTTATTTTGTTGGTACTCTTTTTTAAATTTGACTTGATTAAACTTTTGATTATATGATATTTGACCAGATAAAAATACTTAAATCAACCTTATTTCTAATGTGACAAAATTTTAATTTTGTGGGTATTTTTTTAATCTTGAATAAAACTTAATTATTTAAGATATGTGACCAGATAAAAATACTTAAATCAGTCTTGTTTCAAAATTCTTTAAATTGTGACAAAATTTCTATTTTGTGGGTATTTTTTTACACTTGAATAAAACTTTTAATTATTTAAGATATTTGACCAGATAAAAAATATTTTAATCAGCCTTATTTCAAAATACTTTAAATTGTGACAACTTCTTTATTTTGTGGGTATTTTTTTAAACTTGAATAAAACTTTTAATTATTTAAGATATTTGACCAGATAAAAATACTTTAATCAGCCCTATTTCAAAATACTTTAAATTGTGTCAAATTTTTAATTTTGTGTGTTTTTTTAAAACTTGAATAAAACTTTTAATTATTTAAGATATTTGACCAGATAAAAATAATCAGCCAGCCAGAGAAAAATATCGAAATCTAAAACCGTAGTTGACGATGATGTCATAGATTTAATTATTATGTAAAAGAAAAGAGATTACAAGAAGTAAATGTAATTTCTACATACATAATTTTCTCTTTTATGATTATGTTGTATAATATTAAAAAATACAATCATTAGTTTGGATTTTGCTAAAAAATCACATTTAAATAATATAATTGTGCATTACAATTGAGTAAATAATGCATGTACTTTATCCAAAAAATATATTTGTAGGCACCTTCTATGCAAATATTTTTGTTCGTCATTTATTGCAATGCGTTTTGTTCCTTTTCAATTTTTGTATTGGCATTTATTTAATTATTTTTTAATTTGTAATTTGTGAAAAAAATATTTGCTTAAAAGAAAATAATTTTTTTAATTTCTTGTGTGTGAGTAACAAATTGTATGAGACAAATGGGTTATGAAAACAATTCTTTTTAAAATGGTATGTAGCATAATATGGCATTTTATTATGATTTTAAGTTGTATTATTATTTCATAAAATGTCTTATATAGAGTTTTATGTAATTGACCTAAATATGATTTTGTTAATGTTTTTTGTCTCTTCTCCTTAAAAAGGAACTGTTTTTAATAATTTATTTAATTTTTTTTTTAATTAATTTAATGGTTAAATGCGATTTTTCGAAAACACGCGATCCATATATTTTATAAACAATTGGTTCATTGAATTCATCTTTCAATAATATACATTTAAAAAAATTGCAGTTTTGGAAGAAATAATGTAAAATATTTTTGTAGTAATATGTATTATAAATATCACTATTTTACTAATTTTAAACTTACTTTCACAAAAAATAATGCTTTATACCAGGATAATAATATCTTCAACGAAATTTTATAACATTTTTATCCAATTTGAGGCTAGGGAAAATGAGTAATAAGTGATAGTTCTGTAGAATACAGAAATTTGTTTAAATGCTTTAAGCAAACTTGTATTATATGTCACTTTTGGTATAAAAATATTTTTATCTCTTTTTTAATATGAACTAGATTACTATGTAAGTATAAGCAAACACGAAAAAAGACAACATTGTTAAGGCTGAATAAGAAAATGTTTTTGTTTTTTTTTTCTCTCTTGTTGCTGGATAACATATTTGGTCCACTAAATATGTTATTGAGCATGCATTAGAGAATATTTTAATTAGTCCATTTTTATTGTGGTTACATTGCTATGAGTGCAATTTAATTGTTGGTTCAATGCAATCCTGACACTGGCTATACATACATTCACTGATAATATATATAGTGTTGCAAATTTTATTTTATATTTTGTTAATACTTTGTCATAAGGGATTCAAGTATTACGTAACGCAGTTTGTGGGGGGGGGTCTCGTAAAACGCTACGATGCCTTACAAGGGCAGGAGGAGGCCTTTCTTATAACACGTTACGTAACATTGTTTGTTTTTAAATAAAAAAAATAGTCTACTTTGTAAATATAAATTTTATTTAGTTGATATTATTACCGCAAAGGCCATTAAAAGTATATCAATTATAAAAACTATAATATAACTTTTTGCGACTTTAGGGTAAAAATGGACACTTCAGTTTTACGTAACGTTTAGAAAGGGGGAGGGGGTACAGAAAAATGTTACGGTGCGTTACAAGGGGAGAAGGGGGAAACTTGAACGCTCCCTAATCTAATGGCCCATTCAGATTCTAGCAAAGTAAAGACTGAAATGTAAACTGTTTTAGGCGCCCCTTAATAGTTGTTTTAGTGCGACAATTCGGGGGAATTGTTTGCAGACAAACAACAATACAAAAAACGTTAAACGAATAAAAAACTTGCCGTGTGAGCCTTGCATATGAACATACAATAAATCTAATTTGTGTACACTGGGTACAACGGTTTTTAATACTTGATAGTAGATTTAATTTTGGATTTTTATTATATTAATATATTAATTTTAATACAAAATATTGTTTTTTTTTTCAACAAGATTACTAATTTTAAATATTTCTAGCACCTGAAATTTGTCAGCTTGAGCTGAAGGGGTACAGGTTCCAAGCCTGCATAAAGCGAATTAAAAAAAAACGGGGAGAAAAGTCTGTAAATCTTTGTGACAATAATTGTATCCCCAAATACAAGAATTTAATTGACCCTGGCTGTTGATGTTGACTGCATGTAGTCTTGGGTTTGATTCCTGGGTCGATTATTTGTTGTAGTTACCTCTTGACTAAATTCGAGGAAACGGGCGTTACGATGCTTATATTTTTTTCCAATAGGATTACGATTATATTGTTTTTTGTTTTTATATAAAGAGTGATTGTCGACCTTGTGAATTGAGTTCCTACCTACAGTAGGAACCTACCACCGAACGAACAAAAAAAAATATAAATATAATAGGCCCAATATAGAATAGATCGTCTCGGTTTGATCATTTGGCGATGGCGGATGGGTATTGATGTTGAGTATCTCGTTGTTTTCTATCTTAAGTATATCTCTTGGGGAATGCTCTTGAGGAGTTGGTCCTGCCGCTGAGATTCTTTGAACGACACCTTTGTAGAAGTAGTTAAAAAGGATGGTATTTCCAAACGGAGAAGACTAAAGAGCCTTTAAGAAAATAGAGTACCTTCTCATTCCTTAAAGTCCGGCACTACGTCTATGATACTGCTGGTGTTGATGTCCATAGGCATAATGGGCTATCAGTAGGGTCTTAAAGCACGATTCATGCAATGTTGAAAATTGGAGTAGCGTACCTATGTCACTTTAGGTAGTCTTGAACACAATACTGGCGAGTTATTAACATTTGGTTAATAGGAAACAATAAAGAATTTTATTGTATTATATGAATTTACATATTTGTAACTAAATATTAATAATCCGCATTAGTATGTACTGCGTTCAAAAGTACCTAAAATGGCATACACGATATTCAATTCAAATGGTAGGTACCTATAGAGATTTAAGAGTAACCCTACAGGTTTCGTGGCAAACCTACTATAAAAAAGCGTGTAAAAAGTGGTTTTACGATTTAGTATACAAACTAATACCTAGTTTCTAAACTACTTACCCAATCAAAAAATACATCCCCGTCTTGGTCCGGGTTCCTTTACAGAATAAACCATCTGCTTTCCTGCCAGGCAGCTCGTAAAATTCGAGCATAGGCTTTCCGTCACTAACACCGTGACATCTGATTTGGTGGTAGAGTTTCGCAGCGACTCACCCGGATTGGTACCGCCGCCTTACCAATTCCTGCCGCCATAACGTCATGACGGGTTCGGAGGGTAAGGTAGCTGGTAAACTTACTTTTGCTCGAGGGCTAACATCCCGGCCTCTGGTTTGGCAACGCACCATTACCGTGTCAGCACCTTTGGTGTCTCTAGGCGGCGGGAATTTCTTACCATCAGGAAATCCTTCTGCTTGTTTGCCTTTCTATGTCATGAATAAAAAATACACAAATTGAAAACCCTAGAGTTAGCAAATTATATGCTTTTGTTGTGGATGTTAGTCAACGATACTAATACCAAAGACAATATATTTACTAATCTCTGCTAATACATAGAAATAGGTACTTAGATAGTTAAAGGAACATATTTAATAAACACCCAAGACCTAGAAAAGCAGGCATCTAAATTTTCATCATATACCGTAAAATGGGGTGAGTAG
>NJDD01003777.1:27275-47873 GCA_002245505.1 Calephelis nemesis | reverse complement strand
TTCTAAAGTTCTATCTCGGAATATTTAACAATGTTTCGAAATAATACTAAAATAAGACGTGGTACCTAATAAATAAATAAATAAATAAAATCAATAAATATCCCTGGACAAATCACATAAATTAAATCTAACCCCAAAGTAAGCAAATTTTATGATTGTGTTATGGGTGTTAGTCAACGATTCAAATACAAGGAAAAAAAAGTATCTTCTCGCCCATATCCCCGAAGAGGTAGGCAGAGGCACAACCAAGGCACCCACGACTAGCCGAAGAGACTAAGTCCCACAATGTGATAGGTGGCAAGCCTATCGCCAACCGGGCACATTTCCAATCCCGACCAACATTTTTTTTATTAGAAAATTGGAAAAATCCAATTCTCTTTTTTGTTGGCGGACCCGGGATTCGAACCCGGGACCTCATGCAGTCAAGTCCAACACCCACCCACCACAGAGGCGACATGGAAATACTTAAATAGATATCAGAATAAATTTAATAAACACCCAGACCCGGAAATGCAGACATCTAAATGTTCATCACACAAATGCCTGCCCCCGTCGGTCCGAGAACCGCGGTTGGTCGTTGTAGTTAGGCGTGTACGCTAGCCACTCGACCGTCGGTTTTATTGCGCTTAAATATTATTATCGTGATGTTTCAATCCTGTGATCTTGATCCGTCATTACCCGTAGTTATGTCAAGTTTTATCGTAAGTTAATTAAGTTAGTGCTTCTGAAGAAATGAGTAGTCAAAAATCAATCACTAAAGAGATTTGAAAATAGAAGACTCAGATTGGCAACGCACCATTACCTTTACTGTTTGTAGACCACGTTTGTTATTCTCAGGACATCAGTCTGCTTATTAGCTTTACAATTTCTTGAAAAATACTCAGTGGTTGGATGGTAGACGATGTATTTTAAAATCCTGAGTATATTTCATCAATAATTGAGTATATTTTTACCAGCACCTAATAATTACTGGTAAACATATATTTATTTATCATAAATTTAATCTCTGTCTCGCTTTGTCACTTATGGTGTAAAGATATAGAATGTTTCGATAATTCATTTTTTTAACTTTAATTATAAGTAAAGTAATTAAAATATACAAACATGCATGCTTAACATGCATGCTTAACATGCATGCTTAAAATAAAATAAAAATAACTAAATTAAATTTGATTATATCTATGTAATAAAAATTGTTTATTGGAAGGGGGGCACTGACTTCTATAAAACAGTTTAAATTAACTAGTGTAGAAGTCAGAAGCTACCTAAATAATGTAAAATTTTTTGTGACAATAAATTATTATTATTATTATTTAAAAAAAGTAAGAAAAAATTTGAGCGGATTACTAGAAAATTTAGAGAATTTACGAAAAAAAAGCAAAACGACAGTAAAAACTTTAAAAATATTAAGACAAAAACATGATTGCACGGGCGGGTTGTACTAAGTTCACAGGGAAACTTAGTTAAAAAAAGTACAATAGAAAAAATAACTGTACCTCATTTGATTTCCCTGTACGTGCGTAACTTACATTTTGTCTAGACATCGATAATTTTGTCTCCCAACTTTTTCTTTTTTACGTAAAATACTTTTAGGCAGCTTTATGGAACAGTTTAAGTTGTACCGAATTATGCTAACCACGTCCAGTTTAATGTAATTAGGTTTTACCCTGCTTTAGACCACTTAGGTTAACGAGATGTGGAAACCCTCCGTGGAATTAATATGGAGATAAACCTGCCGTCCACTTTCTGGTAATTTATATTTTTACGTCTGTTTTGTAAATCTTTTAAAACTCCGTGTGTATTAAAAGCATTTTTATGAGTGTAATCAGGTTTACTAATGGTAGAGGGTAGCAATCAAAGGCCGCCTTTGCTGTTACTTAGGTTAGTATCAAAATATTTTAAGTGAAGGCAGTAGTTCTTCAGCGCACATACTAAACTAATTTTAAGCTATCATCTTCTTTTAACGAAAGTAATAGAAAACAAAACGCGTTAGTTATTATTACTCGCAGAAAAACTTCAAAAACCGTCTCCAACTGGGTATAATTTTTATACTATATAATATTGTATTTATAAAAATCTTGTGTCACGATGTATGTTGCCGATAAACACCAAAACTACTGAACCGATTTCAACAAAATTTCACATATGTCTGTAGGTTGGTCCGAATGTTGGCGGGACGAAGTTCGCTGGGGCAGCTAGTATAATATATAAATACTAGGTACCACGTCGCAATTTGATTTTTTTTCGAAATATTTTAAATAATTTTGAATTGGCCCCACATAAATTACACCCTTATAATGATGAAGTCGTCAACATAAGAAAATATGCATTATTAAGTAAACCTCAAAATGCACTCAAACAAAACAAAAACAACGCAACGCAAAAACATTTAAAAACACACACGGTTCTTGATAAAATATGGGACCACCTCGGAATAGTGACGTATCTTTCTAAAAAGTTCTATCAAAATTAATTGGGCATTGACCGAGAATTCGCGTAGTAAACATACAAAAAATATACAGTCGAATTGATAACCTGTTTAAAAATAAAACATAAATCATTTTACTACGATTAACAATAGGTAAGTTTAATTACCTAACACTTCAGAAACTCAGCGTTGCCTAATTATGTCTCATGGGAGAGACGTGAACAATTACAAAAAATATAACCAAGATTAAAATGAAATAACATATTTATATAGCGACAGCATTCAAGATTATTCAAGTACTAGATAAGAACCCGGCTAAGCTCGGGTAAAATGTGACTCTAATATACATCTATGTGCAAAATGTGGGTAGATATTTCTGTAGTCGCCGGTTTTCAAGGAATATTACAGGTATAAGCAAGACATAAATTCGTATAGCTTTATTCATTATGTTTAATAAATATAGTAAATAAAAATTGCCAAAGTTTTTTTTTTGAAATCAACATTTAAACTAAAGTAACATAAATTAACAAAACAAATTGCAATGAGCACATCCGAGAATTCAGCAGAGGTTTTAAAGGAATATTCTCTATTACACGTCACAAAACGGATGACCAAGATGGTGACTGTGATTTGTCTGTCAACACATTAAAATTTAACATAGAATTTAACAAAATACTCGACAATCCCAATTTTGCGGATATATGTTGTCGACTCAAAATCATTATTTTTTTATGTTTTATTATTCAAAAAAAAAGTTATTATTCAGGTAAGATTTAAATCGAGTCTACCGTACCCCTTGACGAAATTATTAATATAGATTCTAAATTATCAGGTTTAAATCTTAACAACATTTGAAAACTAGAAATTCAAGAAACATCAAAATATTTTAAATCCTTTTATACTCGTAACAAAGAAGCTTTTCAAGGATTAAGTAGATCCTGAATTTATTCCTGATGGGTACGTCCTACGCAAATTGAATAACAACTAATGAGCTATTTAAATATTCTCTTATTTGTCTGTAGAATTTGACTGCGAGGTTCTTTGAACCTCAACAGTAATCTGATTTAATCTTTGATTGCATTTTTCTTAGAGAATTTAGTTGGTATAGCTTAAATTTTGTATTAGCGTTCTCTAGGGTTACTCTTGTAGCTCGATGTCATATAAATTGGGAATTGGAATCGAGTATATCATTTTAGGTACTCCTAAACATAATATTGGCGAATTATTAACATTTAGTTAATATTAAACAATAAGTTATGTTCATAATCCGCTAGTGTTTTATTTAAAATTACCTAAAATTACACATACGATTCCAATTCCCAATTTATATGACATCGAGCTGCTCTTTCAGTATGAATTTCAAAATTTTTATTTATTTCGAAATTAAATGTTTTTTATTACCTTTTTTAAAACTGGAGAACGTCATGACGAATTCGATGGATTTTTGTATTTTAGCAAAGGACAGAAACATGAAAAAACGGAAAAAATGATAATGGAAAAACATTTCATTTTTTCTCTTTTTAAAATGTAGTTATTTGCCAACCTCTTTTTTTCTTTCTCGCGGTGGGACCGATTTTGATTGATTTTTTGTTTTAAAGCTGACATTTTTCACATGTTTCTTAGCTACATTACATGTAGGTTAGATCAAGGTTTAATTCAATTTTTATTTTAGGGTTAATTGTTTTACACTCAATAATGAGGAAAAGTAATACATAACATTGCTAGTTGGTCACAAAAATTAACCTTTCGTATTCAAACGGAATAAAAAGTATCTTATGTTCTTCTATAAATGACTTTTATTTCAGCTTTTATTATTGCTAATATATTAATATATTTTATAGAAATATATTATGTAGACAAATTTTACGTATATCAATTTTCCAAGTAAAACTTTATTACCCTTTTTGTAACAATTAATAGAAAAGGCGGGAATAATCCATAGAAACCGCGCTCTTGCATAGATCCTATGAATATTATAAATGCGAAAGTTTATATGTATGGATGTATGGATGTTTGTTACTCTTTCACGCAAAAACTACAAAGCCGATTACAATGAAATTTGGTATGTAGGTAGCTGAAGACCCAGAATAACATATAGGCTACTTTTTATCCCGGAGTTCCCGCGGGATTGGGACTTACGCCGGTTAAACCGCGGGGCGCAGCTAGTAATAATAAAATATAACATTCAGCCTTCTATTTCGTCTATGACATTACTGTTTTTAACGTTATTTTACATTTTGTTTTTCTAATTACACAAATGGAGCTGTTTATCTACTTTAATAGCATTTGACTATACTAAAATAAAAAATATAATGCTGTCATAGCCCGAGGCGACAACACTTCTCCTGGTTCTAGGCTACCTCCTTATCAACTTTTAGCCAAATCGGTTCTTTTTGATTTACAAATGTTGTAATTAAAACGACTTTCTTTTATATATAAAATAACTAATCCCTAATGATGATAAAGATGTTAGTAATTTCAAATTTAGTGTAGAATATCAACTACTAAATTACCCTTTATTAAAAGGTAATATTGATTATAGTATTAGGTTTAACATTGGAGAATGACATGCTACTTTTTATGTCAATATCTCAGAGTTCCACCGCGAAAGCTAAAGACAAAACCCCAAACATCAGTTATTACAATAAATAAATATAAATAAATATCCCTGGACAAGTTACACAAATTGAATCTAACCCCAAAGTAAGCAAGTTATGTGCTTGTGTTATGGGTGTTAGTCAACGATACTATAACATAGAAATACTTAAATAGATACCAGAAAAAAAATTAATATACACCCAGACCCGGAAATGCAGACATCTAAATGTTCATCACACAAATGCCTGCCCCCGTTGGGAATCGAACCCAAGCCTCGCGGTTCGTCGATGCAGTTTGGCGAGTACGCTAGCCACTCGACCAACGAGGCGGTCTAATATAATTCTACTCGAAAATACTTATAAAATTGCAAAAAAAATTTGACCCTTATAGCAAAGTTTCAAAAATCTGCATAATATTTTGCAATATTTGTAAAGAACAGCTAATATCTTACAAACAACTCCACCCCAATTTATTCTAAACATCATTGTTTTCCGATGCCAACCGTGCTTCGGCCGACATAAATCTTGATAATATGCAAATTTTATTTCATTAAAGCGGTTGGACTATGAGCAATATTGCTTAGCTGAATTACGGCGGGCCTGCCCTTGGATTAAGTAATGGCTATTTATCTTGTAACGGTATCCCCTGTAAGAAGTTTATAATATAGCTTTGTAGCCGAACGTTTAATACTTACTAATTTCTTTTTACATTGTTTCGGTACACCTTTGTAAAGATTATTGCCAATTTTAGCCTATTTCTTTGAAGCGATTAAAGATTTAATTTAAAAAGTTAAATATCTAAAGTAGAGTAAATTTTATAGATAACATTTGACACATGGCAATCGTCGTTAAAAGTCGAAATAATAAAACAGAGTTTTATTGGTGTATTGTAAAAATTATAATTATCTATATATCTGTATTGCAAACATAATAATCTATCATATATTCGTAATAGTATAAATAATGAATCCCCATTTCCAAGGTTCATCATATCACGCCTGAACGGATGGACTAATGATGCTTATTATTTGTGTTGATTTAGATATTGTCAGAAAAAGGTTCTTATGAAACAAAAAAAAAACTGGTAAAATAGCAGGGAACATGGGAAAAACATCGCTTTAATCCATACAAAGTGTTAGTAGTTAATAATGTTAATACGAAGTTCGCCGGGTCAGCTAGTAGCTAGTAATTAATAAATATGCCCTAGACAGGTTACGTAAAGTTTTTTCTACTTTACTACGTTACATAAATTATTCTAACCCCAAAATAGGCAAAATGCATGTATTATGGGTGTTAGTCAACTATAAGAATTCATAGAAATACTTAAATATATACTAGAATAACTTCAATACACACTCAGACCTGCAAATAAAGACATTTCAATGTTCATCACATAGATGTCTTTCCTTGTCAGGCATCGAACCCAAACCTCGCGGTGAGCGGTGGCATTAGAAATGTATGCTAACACTAAATACTTAGTGTGATAAAATAAAAAACGACATGGAAAGGTCAACTTGATATGCTTCAATGTTCAACTTTATAAAAGAAGTGTCAAATGTGATCTACTAAATTGACCCAACTTATGTTGTTGTTTCTTTCTTTAGGTTTTGGCATTCGCGTTAGTATTTTGCCATTAGTCAAGTAGAAATTTGCATCAAATTTACCAGAATCGAGATTTAATTATAATTAGTCAAAAGTCGTCGATAAGTCATGTCAGGGTCTTGGGTAAGTCATTTGTGCACTTTCGGAGAACAAAATTGTACAAATTGCCACCAGAAATTACTATTTTTACTCAATATAAACACTAAATTTAATAATAATGAAAAAAATTCGACCGTCTTTCCTCTCCATGACGTCAAGACTCTGATGTTAAGTTTGATTGATGTTTTCTCATAGAGAAAGGATTGATTTAAGTAGTTATGTAATATGTTTTCTGTATTTTAAACATTAAAATTATATAGAATAGATTATATCCGCAATGTGGCCCCATACGAACTGCGTGGCAATTGGTTTGACGCTTTTTAGTTAAACTTAATAATACATACAATATTGCTTATATGACGACATAATATTAAAATTGAAGTAGAGTTTGCGGAGTTTTAGTAAGTTAAAATTGAATCATTCTCTGAACGTTGCCTTTTGAAATTACCTCTAAGCATTAATTAAAACAAATCACTCTAAATAATCAACGTTTTCATTAAGCTTTTCATAATTCTCAGGA
This sequence comes from Calephelis nemesis, assembly GCA_002245505.1. Taxonomy (NCBI): domain Eukaryota; kingdom Metazoa; phylum Arthropoda; class Insecta; order Lepidoptera; family Riodinidae; genus Calephelis; species Calephelis nemesis. The sequence goes on along the minus strand of NJDD01003777.1, from coordinate 40,627 downwards.
AAATCTGTTAACCGAATAGCCGGACATATTCATTTCATTCAGGTACGTGATTTAATCAATGTCCCTATTACTATTCAAAACTGATAAAATCCGCGCCCAGCGGCCATTTTAATTTTCAAATTTGAATCCGGAAAATTCAAACATAAATCTTCTGATTCGATATTCGAATGTTGAATTATGGCCACAGTTTAAAAAGGTAGTACCTATTTATTATCTGTGACATGTTCACTGCTGATGTCTGTGAATCATAGCTTGAATTGGAATAATTTATTTTTAGTATAAAATGGGTTTTTATAAAAATATATTTCGATTAAAATTAAATGCAATAATCTGTCGTAATAAAAAAGAATTTTTTTTAGATTTGAATTTAATTAGGTTCCTACAGGTTATGGTATTAATTCTTCAAGGTCCGTAAATTTGTTCTCATATTTGTAATGATTTAAAAAATAAGAAAGCTCTTTGTAGGGCATGTCTGACAAAACTTTAGTGATTTCTTAAATATCTAAAAAACAAGAATTATTGAAGTTACACTTCTTTTGGCGCGTTAGGAAAAAATGATGAGGGTAAATTTTTACGATGCGGCGCGCACACCGTCGCGAAAAACCGACATGATGAAGTTAGCTATATATATCATTTTAGTTTTTATTAAATATTAAATAAACTTTATTTAACTAAATAATGCATTATAATAAAACTTTTAATGTATTAAATACCTTTTTTCTATGGTTAGTGTCATTTTGTATACAAATACAAATAAATGCAAAATAAGGCAAAAGATAAAATTTTTAAAAGATTTTTATCCTATTACGCTGAAGAAGTATAACTTCTAACGCATGTACATAAGTACACATACATTTTTTTTAAAAACAAATAAGTGTTAGTGATTGCAATGTAATTTCATTAAGCACTGACATTGATTAGCGGCTTGAATAATTAAACTATTATTTTGTTATACACGTGTTAGTGTTTATGGGTATATTACAGTATATAATCTGTTTAATAAGAGTATAAATTCCAAATATTTTTTTACGTGTTCCAATACTTTCAGACCATATTTTAAGACAGTAGGCACGTGTGAAAGAAAAACAATTTCACGCGTTCTTTCCACAAAGGCTTCTCATATTTTAAACGTACCTTTGGCGGAAAATGTTGCTCTTTTCGAAATGAGAACGCGACTGTTTATGTTTTCACACAGTGATTAAAGTGAAGTGGAAAAAACAAAATGGCAACATGGCGGCGGGGGTGACGCAGTCATTTGCTGTACTTCAAAATGTAGAGACGATATTATGGCTTTGACTATCGTTGATAGCTGAAGTTTATAATTTTCTTTGTTTTATCTGTGGCAAGGGTGACGTAAAGATCCTCATGTTGAAACGTCAAACGATATTCTCGATGGGGTTTTGGCGCCAACGATGGCGGTATATAAGGCAGCTTGTACCTTTTATGATTATTATTATCGTGTTTAAAGGGGTGCTACGAGTAGAAAAAGACTAAGCAGATGCTTAGCACTTGCTATAAATTGATCACTATGTGGTTTCGTATCATTATAGTTATTTTATACAGTTTCTGATTATTTGAATACATTATCTTATATATAAAATTCTCGTGTCACAATGTTCGTTCCCGTACTCCTCCGAAACGGCTTGACCGATTCTCATGGAACTTTGTGAGCATATTGAGTAGGTCTGAGAATCGGCCAATATCAACTTTTCATACCCCTATGTGACAGGGGTGACTCACCCCAATTTTTTTACTAAAATAGCATTAAAAATATAGCAGAACAATATAGCAGCTACCTATAGCTATAACAAAAATATAGCAGCTACCAAGGTTTTCACCTGTGAACTTTTTGAACATGCATAGATTTTCATGAAATTTTGACAGCATGTAGGGAATACTTCAAAAAGCAAAATCTACCCTTTCCCGATGTGTGCTTTTTGCCTGGGGATGAGTTCCACCCCAACTAGGGGGTGATTTTTTTTGGTGAAAAATATAAATATAAACATAAAACATATCTCTTTTTGTAGCTTAGACTAATAAATAAAAACTTGAAAAAGACAAAATAGTAAATACGAATTTGATATATTTTTATTTCCCTTGCGAGGCGTAAATGTGTTTTTTCCTTTGATGAAAAGAAATAATAACTTTGACTATAAAAAAACATTTAATGTAATATAATTTATTTATTAATAAACTTAAAACATCAAAAGCACGCTGTTAGAGCTGACATGGAGCAATATTTTTTTGGTTCGGTGTCAATTCTGTTATCTACAAAAGTTCGCACTTATTCTGACAACTATAATACCATAATCCGAATAAATGCAAATTGATTCCTGTCGAACGAAGGGAAAGTTACACCTTATCGCTAGTGTGCACTCTTTTAAAAAAACAAAGGCAGTGTAATCTTTGGGGTGCTTAATAGGGCTGCCACTTCTTGTGAATTTGTAAATATACAGGCTTAGCAGTAACTATTGCTTAGCTTTTCTAGGGCGGTTTTTACTCGACAACTTTTAGAAAATCGAGAAAAAAGAATTTGGTTCTCCATACATTTAGTCAGAGGATGATGAAGTTTTCGTATGGATTAAAGATTATGCGTTTAGTTACCAGTGACCCTGTATAGTAAAAATTATACACATACTACCATGTTTTTGAAAATGAAATGAAATGAAAATTATTTATTTGCGGAATATGTGTGTTAAAGGGTTGTTACAAAGATATTTAACATATTCTACCACATTGTGGTGTGCAAATATTTAATTAAACTTAAAGAAGTTACATATTTATATTAAAATGTACATTTAAATCGCAGCACATATTTATATTTTAATAAACATTTTATTTATTTATAAACATAAGTTTCGTAATTTATTATAAATAAATTTAAAGGTAGATTAATTTTTAGTCCCATCTAACCAGACGGGAGAAGAAACGGCGAAACAAACACACACACACACACACACATTTGGCATACAGACATTACATATCTTTTATTACTCGTGCAAATAGTGCAAAATCAAATTTATAAGTAGATTGGATTGGATACCTACAACTCGTACGAATCAACAGTGTACAGTTAATTTGTACGAGTTGTACTCATAATTTTGATAGTCGAATATCGACCCTTCAAACACTTTGTAACAAATACGCACAGTAAGCAATACAGATATCTGATCTCTTTACAATACTATTGTGGTAGTATAAAGGGGTCAGATATCAAACGCTATTTACTGTAATAGTCATCACTGAATAGCTTATACAAAATAAATCTAGCATCAACTAAAAAAAAAATTGCTGTTTTTGAAAAAAAGGGGAGAGAGATAGTAACAATAAAAAACATTTTAGTTTTGAATTTTATGTGACAATTTGTAAGAGCTAACAAACCTCCATATAAGTCAATTTTTTTTATGTTATAGGAAGGAAAACAAGCAGACGGTTTTCCTGATGGTAAGAAATTCACGCCGCCTAGAGACACCAAAGATGGTAATGGTGCGTTGCCAACCTGAGGTCAGGCTGTAAGGCCTCGAGCAAAAGTAAGTTTACCGGCTACCTTACCCTCCGAACCGGAACAAGTCATGACGTTATGGCGGCAGGAATAGGTAAGGCGGTGGTACCAATCCGGGCGAGTCGTTGCGAAACTTTACCACCTAGTAAGTAAATGAAGAAAAAAGTTGAAATACTAAAATCCACTGCCTCCGTTTTAATTTCAAACGTTTGTCAACCCTAACTCTAGGGTGGAACGACTCATACTTGAAGAAAATCCTAAGAGATTACGCAGTAAGTGATTGCTGTTACAAAACTACGTTATAACACTCAGAAGCTTGATATATGCATTTCTACTGTTTAACATAAAGAAAATGTTATAAATATAAATATAATCTTCACGTTCATTTTCGAAATTTAAGGTAAATTTGTACCTAACTACGAGTATTTGTCTCTTTATTTCCTTAATATGTAAGTATAAAACAAAAACATACAAGCTTACATTAAATTTTAAGGCCTCAATTACACTATAGTACTCTGTATACGTACTTCTACACTTTAGTATCTTCACGCCCATATCACAAAAAGGTAGGCAGAGCTTCAGCTAGGGCACCCCCGACTAGCCGAAGATATTAAGTCTCACAATGTAATAGGTGGCAAGCCTATCGCCAATCGGGCACACATCCAATCCCGGCAACATCATTTTATTAGAAAATTTAAAATATTAATTTTCCTATTTTCTTTTTGCCCTACCCGGAAATCAAACCCGAGACCTCAAGAAGTCAAGTCCGACGCTGGACCGCTAGATCACAGAAGCGACTACATTTTAGTACTAGTGAATTTAGTCTACTTCTACACTTAATTTGTATGTATAACTTAATGTACTACAGCTATAAACTGAGTATTCTAAATGGAACTAGCTCCACAGTCAACATAATATTAAGAAGTCCATCTTTAAATTCTCTATTATTATAAACTAAATCTACAAATACATAAAAATCCACCATATGTGCTTATTACTTTATCTAATTGATATCTATAAATCCAGGTATGAAGTTTTCTTGGATGCTTTCATTTTCAAGTAAGCAAAGACAATAGAAAAGACATATCTAAAAATTGTTTGGTGTCTATGGCCACGGTTGTCTTTTACCATCAGGCGCACTGCGTTCTTGTTTACTGTGTTACCACAAAATAATAAACACTACATCGAGTATCTGTGTTGGAGCAAAAAAGTTTTAAATGGTGATAATTTTGGGATACTACAATATAGTGTATATAATTATAGTGTACATTACAAGGACAAAAAATTGTCATATTTTTAACTGTAAAGGCAGAAATATGACATATGTTTTCTAATTTTTTTCCTAGTCTAATCACTAAGGAGATTACACACAATAAGGAGATTATCACTACATAATAATTAAAAAGTAAAAGAAGTAAAGTATCTACACGCTCATATCCTCGAAGATATAGGCAGATGCACAACCAAGGCACCTACGACTAACCGAAGACACTAAGTCCCACAATGTGATAGGTGGCAAGCTATCGGTCACATATATACAATCCCGAGAAAAGTTATTTTTATAGAAAATCGAAGATACTCTTCAACTTTTCATTTTTTTGTAGGCCGACCCATGGATCGAACCCAGGATTACATAATTAAGAGGAGTAAAACTGTAAATACCAACTCCAACTATTTTTTTGGTACTATGTCTTGATTTGATGATTATTTTTTCAAAAGTTGGTTAATATTATCAACGTCCTACTTGTAGTTTTGAGTAATAATTAAAAAAAATATATCTTCACGTCCATATCCCCGAAGATGTAGGCAAAGGCACAACCAGGGCACCCACGACTAGCCGAAGACACTAAGTCCCACAATGTGATACGTGGCAAGCCTATCGCCAATCGGGCACATTTCCAATCCCGACCAACATTTTTTTTTATTAGAAAATTGGAAAAATACAATTTTCTTTTTGTTGGCCGACCCGGGATTCGAACCCGGGACCTCATGCAGTCAAGTCCAACACCCGGACCGCTAGACCACAAAGGCGATTACTAATTAATTAGAGTAATACTTAAATTAATAAATAATAATCAATAATGAGGTTTAAACAAAATATGTGAATAACTATAACTAAAATTCTGCTAGTTGAATCATGATGAAACTAATAGGACCATCTCGCAATGATGGCCTACTTTTCCTGTAAGTTGGATCATTAGAATCCGTTCGTGATTGGCCGAGTTATCGTGTTACAAATATCCAAAAAAAATGGAGAAAATCTGCTTTTTTCGATTCGGTTAAAACTTATTAATAGAAATATTTCAGGTTTTCTGCCTTCCTGTGCCAGGCAGCTCGTAAAAGGCGAGCGTAGGCTTGCCGTCACTAACACCGTGATATTTGACTAGGTGGTAGAGTTTCGCAGCGACTCACCCGGATTGGTACCACCGCCTTACCTATTCCTGCCGCTATAACGTCATGACGTGTTCCGGTTCGGAGGGTAAGGTAGCCGGTTAACTTACTTTTGCTTGAGGCCTAACATCCCGACCTCTGGTTGGCAACGCACCATTACCACCTTTGGTGTCTCTAGACGGCGGGAATTTCTTACCATCAGGAAATCCGTCTGCTTGTTTGCCTTCCAATGTTATAAAAAAAACTTTAAAGTTTTTAATAACCTTTAAGCTTCTTCTTTAGAAGTAAGAATAAATAAAATATCTGTAACAAGCAAGAAATATACCGGATGTATGTAATCGACACGTCATATATGCGATGTTCACTTCCGTTTCCTGCGCCTCGTTTATATCTCCTTTCTAATAATTATAAAACCAAGATAATTTAAGTGGCTTTTTGGTTAATTTATTGACCATTTCCAAAAAGGATGAGGTTATCAACTCGAATGTACATTTTTTGTATATTACGTGATATACCGCAAATAACTAACCAAATTTGATTAGTTTTTAATACTAAATTCAGTAAAATATCTTGAAGTATGCCTATTTTAATTATTTTATATAACAAACAGTTTTATTTTGTTATTAACATATTAACAATAAATTATGTAAAATATTATCAACCATGTCAATTTCATTAATTTATGAGACATATAATTTTAATTCATCATTAATTTATTAATATTAAATTAAGTAAAATGTTATGAAACATGTCAATTTACTCCATCATTAATATAAAGAAAATATATCGATTTGGTATAATACCAAGTAAAAAAAAATTGTGTGTGTACTTACGTACAGGCGTAAGAAGTTATACTTCTTCGGCGTTATAAGATAAAAATCTTTTTAAAAATTTTATCTTTTGCCTTATTTTACATTTGTAGACAAAATGACACTAACCATAGAAATAAAGAAATATTGTGAATACAGTTGTCAGTTCTCACGCAAACATACGTAGATGTCCTTACTTTTAATTTGTTGGTACCTTTTTTTGAAAAACTGAAATGTTATCTATAGCTAACTTCATCATGTCAGTTTTTCGTGACGGTGTGCGCGCGCATCGTAAAAATTTACCCTCATAATTTTTTCTTATTGCGCCAAAAGAAGTATAACTTCAAAATTAGTAAGTTGATATGATACGAACACAACTTCATTCATATCAAAATTGATACAAATTATTTCATAGAGAAATCGATTAATAATAAAATACACCAAATTTTAAACTAAACATTTTTGTAAATGAAACAAGTTGCTGACATTTCAACATTAAAACTATAGCGGCTAGAGTCTATTGGTAAAGTATTTATTTATGTTCCAATAAGCTTTGTTTTGATATTTTTTAAATTTAATTTGTTTTAATGGAAGATGCGGGTAGACATGGTAATTTTGTTAAAAGTTATTTAAAGGTAAACATACCAGCCTCTAATATGTAAATATATATCAATACCTTGCTATGTTACTTCACTTAAATTATTAAATATTAATCGTTACCTACAGCTTTACTCACATTCTTAAGTTTCGTTCTTTCACTATTTAAGATATTAGGACAATAATAGTTTAAGTTCATTACTTGTCATAATTCGGTAATTAATTTTTTTTCTAACGTTAGCTTATTCGATAAGACCTAACTTAAGAAGAAGATAAGAGGAAATAATAAGGATAGATACGACGTTTTTGGTCCGGGCCCGCTAATAGACCATCTGCCTCTGCCAGGCAGTTCACAATAGGCGAGCGCTGGCTAAAAGGTATACCTACCTTAGTAAGAAGACTGCTGGTCTATTAAGTGATGTGCAGCAACTTGCCAGGATTGGGAGTGCCTTACCGATTCCTGCCGATATAATGAAACTATACCTAATGTTCCAGGTCGGAGGGCAGGGTGCCGATAGAGTTACATAAACGTCCTGGCTAGTGGCCAGCGGCGCATCTATAACATTAATTGTATCTTTAAAAGAAAGTTATCTTAATGACTAATGTGAGCGCAGAAAATTGCAGAAAACCGGTTTCTATTTCAATTTCAAAGTTATGTTTTCTAATTTTTCCTCGTTTTCTCTGGGGTCCTGTTATCTGATCTAGACTCCGTGGCAATAAGACCTCCTCGAAAGTACGCTCTTTCGAATAAAACAAAATTAAATTCATCTAACCAATAACGAAGAAGTTAACATGTAAAAAAAACGACTGGTTGCACTCGGGGAGTGTCGGCATTAGTGAAAACTTGAATATTAACGTTATGCATTTTTAATATTTTGGAATGGTTAGGGAATAATTTTGCAGGAATTGCTTTAATTATCAGTATGAAAGTACTATCATTTATGTGGTAGAATACAATATTCATTTATTGTGCTATTGTACACAAACGTGACAACACGAACATTCGCGCAAGCGCCCTGCTCTGTTTTACGAATTTTCGATCAGTGACCGGACGCGAGTTTAGAAGTTTTTATCCTTTCAAAAAAAAAATTCGCAACGCCGCTAAAGAAGTTTTCACTTCAAAAATACATAAGTCCAAAATGATACATTCTTTTTGTTTTCTAATAAACAGGAAATATACAAAAATAACGAGGATATATTATAAAACTAGCTGTGCCCGCGAACTTCGTTCCGCCCGTAAAGTTTGTATTGGTAAACTAAAATGTTGTTTTCTCAGTGTTCTCACAATCGAACAGGATAAAAAGTATCCTATGTCCTTCTCCCGGTTCTAAGCTACCTCCCCACATATTTCCAGCCTAATCGGTTCAGCCATTCTTGAGCTATAAGTAGTGTAACTAACACCACTTTCTTTTATATATATAGATAAGTGTATGTGTTAATTAAAAAGCAGAAGTTGTTAATCACTATTAATATCCAGTCTCTTTTTTCAAATTTACGATGTTTGTGGAAAAACGAATGACTCATCATGATTTATATACCTGAGATCATTATACACTCACCCGCTTGGCTGCTAAATCCCGCCCTCAAATCTCTGTGGGTCGCCATTGTTGAAAAAATGTCTGGTCAGCTCAGATAAATGTGAAATCCGCTTTACAAAGGTTATCCCGATGTATCGGGATTTATACAGGTTTTCAAGGCCCCTTTGATTATGAACAAGGTTATAGAAAATCATATTATCTCAAAGTGTATTTCGATAGGGGTACAACTTGTTTGTTTATTTTTTATCAGGTTAAATCTAATTTTTCGGTTCGGTTTCGGTCGGTTTCGGTTACTACCAGTTTCAGCAATAAAATCTAGTTTCGACTAGAGTTTCAGTTTCAGCCAAAAAATAGACAAAACTATCGGCTGCACTCGGAAAACTTCGCCGCTAATCTCTGACAACTAAGAAAATATTAAATAAATATAGTACCTTCATACGTTATTGATTGTCTTTTTATTTCATTTAACAATAATAGTTACTTAAATAATTGGCTGTAGGTATGACTAAAAAATATGGGAAAGAAAAAACTAGATTTTTTTAAAAATTTGTAACAAGTTTAGATAAGTCTCCTTCGGTTTTAATTTCGATTTCGGCTGAAAAAACGGTTTCGCACAAACACTACTAACAATCTATTTTCAGTTTTGCTGGCATTACATTTTATATTATTTACTTTTGTTTACGTAACCTCCTCGAACAATTTTAATAAAATTTAATAACTTAAATTTGTACCTACAACATCAATTCAATCGAGGTCCTTAAAGTAGTGGATATGTTATCGAAATTCGTCTACTCATTCTTGAGTAACAGACCGCCTCGTGGATCGAGTGGCTAGCGTACACGCCTAACTACATCAGCCAAATGCGAGGCTCGGGTTCGATTTCAGAAGGGGCAGGCATTTGTGTGATAAACATTTAGAAGTCTGCATTTCCGGGTCTGGGTTTTTATTAAATTTGTTCTGGTATCTATTGAAGTATTTCTATGTATATTAGAATCGTTGACTAACACCCAAAACACAAGCATATAATTTGCTTACTTTGGGGTTAGATTCAATTCATGTAACTTGTCCAGGGATATTTATTATTATTATTTTTATTAATAGTATGAAATACGGTACACCTGTCCTAATTATGTTTTCTAAATCTTTATTGTTTTCTACTTATAGCAAGGGAATGTCAATAAGATATTTCTTGGCAGTCCAGAAATAAGTATATTTCTTGATAATAAGAACTAAGGACATGTAGCTTCTAGACGCCACAAATGTAAGATCCCAACCTCAGATACACCATGTTATATGTTATATTTTTTATGTATGTACACCGATTTCGCCGACGTTTCTGTATTTACGTAATATTTTTTTTTGTTTGATGCGGAATAATTTCGAGTTGGTCCCATAAAAAAATCATTCAGATAGGCCCATTAGTTTTTGTTTTATGAGCATTTTTTATCTACTTTCACCTATCCCGATGTCTATTTTTATTAAATTAAAATACACCTAAACATATATATATATATATGTATATTATAAATATCGGGATTTACTTTACAAATCTCGCAAGTGAATTTCATCTTACATGACTTACGTGACTTATGCCCGGTTCCTATATTTGTGAAACGAGTCGCTTTGATTACGGATGATAGTGTTTTGTACGATTAGTAAGATTGCTAATAATGATTGCTTGTTTTCGACGTTTTACTCGGAACATTTTCTGAAAATGTGAGTAACGAACCGTTGCTTTTGAACAAACTACGAAAATTACGACAAGATTACAGATAAGTCTGCATTCAGCAACATGCTATAAAGATATTTACTTACTTATAAGATTATTTACTTTTACTTATTTACTTATAAGATAATTACGATTAATTAATTAATTTAATTAATTACGATTTTTTACTTATTCACTTATAAGATTATTAAATTAATTCATATCAGCAAAACTAAAAAGTATTAAATAAAAATAAATAAGTTAAACTTCAAACCTATTAGTAAATAGCACATATAAATATTCGTAATAGGTAATATATAATTAATATTAAATCTTTATAATTTTTTACTTTTTGTTTTGGAAGTCGGTTCTTAACGTAGTTATTTTGTATAGGATACTTTATAATACAATCTAGTTTTTAACTTTATATTTCAACGGCTTAACTCCCATATATTATACATGGGATCTTACTACATAGCTCACCGCTTAGATTTCATTTTATGAATATTACTATTCAAATGAAACCATGCATTAATGCTTATAAAATGTGCGTATCATGCAGACCGAAAAGGACATAGTTGAGGGTAAATCTCCCTTTTTTATGGCATTCTCTTTGTTGCTGCATAATAAAGAAATCATTGCGTAAATACTCCGGATCAGGATGAGCCCAGTGCGTTGGAACTATTGTTTCAATGTAGATTTTTGCAGTTATTGTTATGGTACTCGGGTTGTTTCTATGCAAGTAGGTACGATATGGAGAACTTAGCGTTTATTTAAAAATATCGTGGGTTATACGTAACCAATTTTACTTTAGAGAAACTGTTTTTTTTATTATAGAGCCTAGAGATAAGAAATACATATAAATTTTAAAGAAAGAAGCCGACGAATGCTCTAACCAATTGAGCAACTGAGAATTAAAGCTAAATTTTTATTTCCTTTCGAACCCCTTTTTTTCCTTCTTCAAAATTTATGGAAATTTAACCCAAGTAGGTACAGGGAAAGTGCTAAAATAAAAATACCTTAAAAAATACTTAATTCTTATATTTAAAGTTTTATAGCATTATACTATTCACTAAAGTATCTTCAGTATCGTTAAACCAAAAAGGTAGGTAGAGGTATAACTAGTGCACCCATGACTAACAGAAGGCTACTTACAATGTGACAGGTGAATAACTTATCGCCCCCTGGGAACGTATCTACTGTGAGTTTGGGCAGCACTGTTTTTATTACAAGAATGAAAAAACTCATTTTTTATTGCCCTACCCCGTAATCGAACGCGGGACCTAATCAAGTCTGACACCAGATCACTATACCATAGATGCGTCTATTAACGATTTTAGATTAAAATGTACTTAAGAGATTGCATGTACATTTACCATAATTAAACTCAAATTATTCAAGTGACGTCCCAAAGCGCCATTACTGTTCATTTCCATTCGTGAAAGTGGTACAAATGGGGAGGAAAGCTGTTTTTTTATGCGTAATTACTGACAGATGACTGGCCTCGTTAGTTGGGGATTAAACGAAAAATCTGCTTTAATTTTTAACGATTGATGGTCGTGTGATTCATTCCTATCATCATGACGTCAGTGCTTATCACTTTTGTGTTTAAGTTTAAAAAGAGCTTATAAGCTTACTCGTGCAGGAGATTTCACATCTATACACGTGTATTTTTTACTATTAGGTAATTGTACCATTTTAGTAGGGGAGCCTGGGATGCTATATGTGCCGTCACTCCAGCTTCAAAGGGACTTTATCGAGTAGACGGTGGAGAATAACAAACGTCATATTTATGTTTTTAGTGGTGCGGGTATTGGTCTAACAGTTATAAGAACCATTATAGGCACTTGATCATTTGTGAGCGCATCAAAGCTTTACCACGAATTGGTATAGATTACGTTCAGTAATTTATGTGTCGATATTTATAGTGCTTTTGGCTTAAAATGTAGTTCTCTTAGTGACCAGTAGAGGTCCTATTAAAAGTTTTTATTAAGTACGCGTAATATACAGCGCTTACTTTTCAAAGAAAAAAGATTTGCTTTAGGCGAAACTTTTTTCTTTAATAATGAAACAATATTTTTTATGTAGAATCGGCACATCTTATCGTCGTCACTTGGTGAAATTCCATTGCGTACACACTTTTTTAGGGTAAACTCTTGTACTTTTCCACAACACACTTTATTTTTCACAGGAAACCGAATTTTGAAACCGGTTGGCTAAATTATAACATTTAGCTAACCGGTTTCCTTTTAGCCAACCGTGTTGGTCCGGGTTCCTTTGAAGAATAGACCATCTGCCTTCCTGCCAGGCCGCTCGTAAAAGGCGAGCAAAGGCTTACTGTCACTAACACCGTGACATCTGACTAGGTGGTAGAGTTTCACAACGACTCACCCGGATTGAAACCACCGTCTTACCTATTCCTGCCGCCATGACGTCATGACATGTTCCGGTTCGGAGGGTAAGGTAGCCGGTAAACTTACTTTTGCTCAAGGTCTAACATCCCGGCCTCGGGTTGGCAACGCACCATTACCACCTTTGGTGTCTCTAGGCGACGGAAATTTCTTACCATCAGGAAATCCGTCTGCTTGTCTGCCTTCCAGTATCATAAAAAAAAACAATCACAGCATAGTCAGGTTTTTTTATGTGATAAGATGGCTAAGAACACACAGCTCTGCTGATGGTAAGATATAATCGTAATTGATAGATACTAACAATATTGGAGGTGCGTCGTCATCATGTGGCCGAAGTGTTTGGCCAATGGTGCAAGTATCAGGTAGGACATGACAATGACATTATGGCGGCAGGAA
>NJDD01003777.1:0-19950 GCA_002245505.1 Calephelis nemesis | reverse complement strand
TTCCCGCTACGATTACTCAGCTACGGCGTTAAACTATTTTGTTGGTAATTTTGTTGCGCACCCATTAAACTAATTTAAATTAATGAATCCCGGGTTGGAATCCCGGGTCGGCCAACAAAATAAAAATTGGATTTTTCCAATTTTCTAATAAAAAAAAAGTTGGTCGGGATTGGAAATATGTCCGGTTGGCGATAGGCTTGTCACCTATTGTGGGACTTAGTGTCTTCGGCTAGTCGTGGGTGCCCTAGTTGTGCCTCTGCCTACCTCTTCGGGGATATAGGCGTGAAGATAGTTAGGTCATTATTCCGAGGGATTCGAGATTAGTTTTGTGACCCGACTAGTGATTTTTGAGCTATGCTTCATTATGTCCGATTTAATGACCTAACTCTCCGAAAAAATATGGGGATATGGGCGTGAAGATACTATCTTCTTTCAACGATAGTAAAAGAAAGGACAAAACAAGTTTGTATAAGAATTTCTTGTAGATATTTAATCTATTCGTTGATAAAAACCTCACAAGTTGACATGTCCGGACTAATCTGCCTAATTTTTAATTTAAGCGCAATTAACAATTTTAACTGCAAAAAAACCTTTTTCGACTTCAATAAGTAAATCATCTACGTGCGCAAAAACTTATACTTTTTTTTTGGTTTTCCATCATCTGATCCAGATTTGGCAGCAATAGGATAATCTCGAAAGTACGCTGTTTCAAGTTAACAAAAAACGTCTAAGAAATGACATCCTTAAATAATATAATGAAATCCATAAATAAAAATATAGAAGTCGAACACAAAGCTTCCTGCTCTTTTCGAAGTCACTTGAAAATTTTCCTACTTAATTTTATTTCTGTAGACAAATAAATGCATATACTTCAAATAAGTTTAGTTGGTGGAAGAATTACCATATTTTTATCTGACAACAAGAAGAGCCGAGTATTATTTCTTGTCTTATTCAGTAAGAAAGTTAAATAAAAAATACCTCTGGACAAATTACATGAATTGAGTCTAGCCCCAAATAGAGCAAAGTATATGCTTTCGTTATAGGTGTTAGTCAACGGTACTAATACATAGAAATACTTAAATAGATACCAGAATAAAAAAAAATAATAATTTTAAATAAATAATGCCGTTCCTTGGTGATCTACACAATTGTAGTACAGCACATAGTAATTAGTAGTTGTATGTGTATAGATCCATAAATTGTATGTGTAGTTATGTGTGTATAAATAGTGTACACGTAGACGTTTCCCAAATAAAGTTAAATAAAAAATACCTCTGGACAAGTTACACGAATTGAATCTAGCCCCAAAGTGAGCAAAGTACATGCTTTCGTTATAGGTGTTAGTCAACGGTACTAATACATAGAAATACTTAAATAGATACCAAAATAAATTTAATAATCTATACTAATAATAATAATACTAATATTATAAAGAGGAAAACTTTGTTTGATTGTTTGTTTGTTTGGTTGTAATGAATAGGCTCAAAAACTGCTAAACCAATTTTAAAAATTCTTTAACGATTCGAAAGCTACATTATTCACGAGTGACATAGGCTTTGTTTCATCCAAATCGGTATAGTAGAAGTCAAGTTACGCAGGCGAAGCTGCGTGAAACTGCTAGTGTTAAATAAATAATGCCGTTCCTTGGCGATCTACACAATTATAGTACAGCACATAGTACTTAGTAGTGATATGTGTATAGATCCATGAATTGTATGTGTAGTTATGTGTTTATAAATAGTGTACACGTAGACGTTTCAGGGGAGCTTAATGATGTTGTAGCACATGTGTTCAAACATACCGAGTACGTGCACGGATGGAATTGCTTCTCGTGGAAAGTGTGATAATTACAATTGATTGTAGTATTGATAGTTTAATCAAACTGCCTTCAAAACTTTATTATTAACTTCCTACTTGATACTGTACTAATACAATTCTTTGATTTTGCATTTCATGCAATGAAATATGTTGGTCAGAGCGCTAGATTTGCTTTGTATAATTTAGTTTTTATACCAACGTTACATTATGGAAATGAGTTGGGTCAGTCAGAAAATATACAAGTCTGATTTACCCAAAATGTGATCTGGCACAAGGTTTTCTGTAACCTTTGGTGTTACGTTCGCAGATCGCATTTGCAATAGTGAGATCTGAGTGAGGAAGTGGATTGACAATAAAGTGTTTGTGTAAAAATGAGAAAGTATATGTTCCACTGGTAAAATCCTGTTGGAAAAAAATTTGTTAAAAAATAAAAAAAAAAACAGATGTTATGCAATGTGAATATGGATTGTCGTAGATACCTCCCTCCCTCGTAGTTTAACATTTTTATCCGAGATTGGTGTCAAGAGCTACCAAAATCATGTTGTTTGTATGAAAAGATAATGAATGTGGAGGAAACTAGACCGGTTTGTAAAATTAAGCTCGACTTGACGTAAAAATACGTATGTCATCTTTGACGGGTCTAATAATTTAGGAATTTAGAATGCTTGACTTTTCGGCTAGTGCAGTCAAGTCAGAGATATTGGAATTCATTCGGTGGTACCAAATCATATCTTACATTTTCTGATGTCCATACTTATGTAGATTGGTAGCTGGTTAAATTTATTTGTTTTGTGGATCTAACTAGTTATGTGAATCGGTGTTGACGTCTGGTAACTCAAAATGTGTTTTTTTATATTATAGGAAGGCAAACAAGCAGACGGATTTCCTGATAGTAACAAATTCACGCCGCCTAGAGACACCAAAGATGGTAATGGTGCGTTGCCAACCTGAGGTCAGGATGTTAGGCCTCGAGCAAAAGTAAGTTTACCTGCTACCTTACCCTCCGAACCGGAACACGTCATGACGTTATGGCGGCAGGAATAAGTAAGGCGGTGGTACCAATCCGGGCGAGTCGCTGCGAAACTCTACCACCTAGTCAGAGCCCGGACCAACACGGGGTAAATGTGTTTTCAATTCTCAAAAAAATAACATAAGTGGATAAGTGCCCGGTTGGTCGGTTTGCCACCTTTGACATCGTTGGAATCTAAGCACGTTTGGCTAATCATGATTGCCTTGTGATTACGTTTTCTGGGTATGATGGTGAAAAAACTTAATAATTTTTATGTATTTGAGACATACAAGCCGTGTATTGATTGCTTTCAGATATGTTTCTTATAAGTTATTCTGTTATACAAAAATTTTTTACAAAAGCAAACTTTTTTTATGAAAAATATCTTGAATTGTATCAAGCTAGAATTTTACATGGTTCGATATTGGTGAAGTTAAAAGCCCGTTGTTAGCGTGAAAAATGGTTAGGAAATTTTGTGTTTGAAACCGTAGCGGTTACGTAGAGGCCGCGTAGAGTTTACGAAGCGTAAAACTAACAAATCGTTTAAGTTTTCGAAGCGAAATTTCTAGATTTCTATCACTTGTTTTTAAATTGTATCTTCAATTTTGAAAGTTCAATTAACATATTAGTAACACGTGAAGTTTCTATTGTGTACTCCTTTTTACGAAAAAATAAGGAGATGAAGCACAAGAAATCAGGATAATTTTATGTTATATCTATTATGGTTACAAGTTAAACAAAGAAATTGTATACCAAAAAATCTTATAACACTACGCTTGTATAATCGACATCTTAGGCATAGGTCAAATTAGGTCGACCATGATTAGCTAAAGGTATTTTTTATTAACGTGTTAAAAAATATTAAGAGCCGCTTGCACTTTTCTAAGTGTTATTTTGAACTGTGTAATATTAAAAGATTTTTAAGAGTTGAATAGTTTTGTATCACATGTGCAAACATGTACAAACAATTCAAATTATCTTAAGTGTAGTGGAAATCATTAAACTCATAAAATATTATACGTCATATCTTTATTTCAAGATCAAATTTCATTTCTATAATGTTTAAGAAAAACTTTTATTTTTTATGGAGTACCTTATCAGCCATTATGTCAAATAACCTTAACTTTAATATTTTCGTTTTTATACCAACGGTTTTTATCTCATTTTTAATAGGTACTTTATTATATCTTTACCAGATGACATCTTTACGAGCAGACGAATCAGCTGTTTTGTTGAATCAAAACTTTGTATTCTAGATACTAGAAGACTTTACTAAACTTAATAAGGCCAATTTTTTCTTAAAAGTTTACACTTAATATATTAGTTAACTAGATATTGTTTGTAGTTTTGCTTGTTTTTTTTTTCATAAAAAAATATTATTCAACTGTTCCTATATCCTATGTTGCTCTCTAATCTCCTTAATAAAGATATAGAATTAAATTAAAAATATAATAAATAATTTAATAGCAGTAACAGTGCAATAAAATCAAATAAATGCACACGTACATAAAAATCAACTATTTTTTAGATTTTAATGGGATCACATCATCAGACCCAGACTTGATGGCAATGAGATCACTTTGGAAGTACGCCCTTTTAAATAAAGAAAAGTTTTTTTGAAATCTGTTCGAAATGATGAAAAAATTAATTACTATACATAAAAGAATAGGTAAGTCAATCGAACATACAACCTTCTCCTTTTTTGAAGTCTTTTAAAAACAATAGCACAACATCGCTCCCTTGTGATGTGTAAGAAAGAAAAACAAATTGTCCAACATGAGAAAATAATGACGACATTGTTTCCAATCAAGTAATTTTGAACACCAAGCAATCACGAAATAATTATAAACGTTCATATCTAAGAGAGTTTTGGCGCTTTCTTAAAAAAGATGTTCTTAGTTTTTTCGTAATCATTCAACTTCGTGTATATTAATTTGAAATTTAAGTGGAATGTAGTTCAATTTTGTTCAGTTAAAGTGCACAAGTGAAGTATTTTTGAATAAATTAGTGTTTCGTGTATTTCCTCGTAGCCGCCAAATCTGACTGAGTTATATTAAGGAGGCCACCGCTTTACTCAAGACCCTGACACAATATTCTATAACGACGTATATCTATATTATAAGAAACTGAAAAAGTGAATTGGAAATAAATAACAAGAAAAATAATTCATTAATATGAAAGACGGCAGCATGACCTAATGATCTAAGCCTGTCGCAGTAAGGGACAAATTATTAAAAACAGAAACGAGTTTTGGCGCCATCGTGAATGAAGATGGTCATACTTTCTCATAACTATTGAATTTCATATTTATATTGAATGAAATTAGTTACCTAATTTAGGTGGGAATTAGATTAATTTTGTTCAGTGAAAGTGCACAAATGAAATAATCATGAAGAAATTAGTGTATCGTGTATTCCCTCGCTGCTGTAAAATCTCACTACATGAACTCGAGTAACGAATCCACCGCTTTACTCAAGACCCTGCCATGACTTTGTACATAGTGTCTAATGACTGTACAAGAATTAACTAACACGGAAGACATGGCAGCATGGCCGAACGGTCTTAACCGGCCCCAGATAGGGGCAAATTAACTAATAAAAAAAACAAAAACGTTTAAAGCCAATTGCGTCGTGATTGGTTGGTATTCAAAATAAATAAATCGGAAACGTTGACGTAACTTTTTTCGTTGGCCCTTTGAATAGGTACTCAAAGTGTTATACAGAGTAAAGACTAAATCTAGAGCATTACCTACTGTCAAATAAAAACATATTTTGCTGAGAAGTAACCGCAATGCAGTCCCTGGCGGCTATAAAGTGAATATTGTAATAACCATTTTAAATATCAGGTCACCAGCTGTGCCATTTTGGCTTTCTTTATTTGTGAATTGTAATTTTTTATAGGGTGCTAGCTTTGGCAATGACTCTTTGTATAAAGTTGCGTTTGTTCTGTTTCCCACTGAACTCTGTGGACATGAACTGAACATTTTGTATGACATACATAAATTAAAAATATACATACCTATATTCATGCTAATTACTCTGCCTACAAAGAGTACTTACTCCCAAATGTCACTATTAAATCCGAACAATTCGGTTATTAACCTAAGTTTGCCCGGGTTAGAAAAACCGTCCACTTTCGTATTCAAAAGTACTAGTGGTCGCCCATTGGCCGAATTTCGACCATAAAAAGAAAAAAAATCTTCTTGCCCATATCTCTGAGGTGGTTGGCAGAGGCATAACCAGGGCACCCACGACTAGCTGAAGACACTAAGTCCCACAATGTGATAGGTGGTAAGCCTATCGCCAGCCGGTCACATATCCAATCTCGAGCAACATTTTGTTTTGTTAGAAAATCGGAAAAATCAAATTTCTTTTTTATTGGCCGACCCGGGAATCGAACCCGAGACCTCATGAAGTCAAGTCCTAGCCCTGGACCGCTAGAGCTGTCATGGATTATTAGTTTAGAATCAGTTATAATTTAATTGGTTGAAGATTTATACTTATAAAAATCAATTGTTGTTCGTTAGTCTCGCTAAAATTCAAGAGTGGCTGAACCGATTTGGCTAGTGTTGGTTTGCATTATTTGTTCAACTCCAGGGAAGGTTGAATAGATAAGAAAAAGGATAAAACTGCGAGGGAACTAGGAAAAACAACATTTCATTTTTTTTTCAGGGAAACTGAACGAGTGTAACAAAGTTCGCCGAGATAGCTAGTCTACAACAAAAGCGTTTTCCAGTTTATTTTTTTTATTATTATTTTTTTTATGTTATAGGAAGGCAAACAAGCAGGCGGATTTCCTGATGGTAAGAAATTCACGCCGCCTAAAGACACCAAAGATGTTAATGATGCGTTGCCAACCTGAGGTCAGGATGTTAGGCCTCGAGCAAAAGTAAGTTTACCGGCTACCTTACCATCCGGACCGGAACACGTCATGACGTTATGGCGGCAGGAATAGGTAAGGTGGTGGTACCAATCCGGGCGAGTCGCTGCCGTTGCTGTCGTTTATTAAAATTTGTCAAGATATTTTCATTGTATGTACGTGATTTCCAATTTTAACAATGTTTGTTTATTGGAATTGGCATAATGCAAATATTTGTAACAATTTTATCCATACCAATATTATAAATGCAAAAGACTGTCTGTCTGTTACACGGCTACAAAGCGGGACAGATTTTGATGAAATCTGATATTAACACAGAAAGATACTTAAATTAAAACACAAAAATTTATTTTTTTGAAAACCAACGCCCAAAGGGCTATTATGGGCTATGAAAGTTTGTAAAATATCTCTACGATGAAGTCGCGATAAATCTATACATTTACAAAAAACTGGTGTTAGTTGTTACACTATTTATAACTCAAGAACGGCTGAACTGATAAAGCTGAAAATTGGCAGAGAGGTAGCTTAGAACCAGAAGAAGGACATAGGATATTTTTGAAGTTATACTTCTTTTGGCGCGTTAAGAAAAAATGATGAGGGTAAATTTTTACGATGCGTGCGCACATGATGAAGTTAGCTATAGATAACATTTTAGTTTTTCAAAAAAAGGTACCAACAAAATAAAAGTAAGGACATCTACGTATGTTTGCGTGAGAACTGACAACTGTATTCACAATATTTCTTTATTTCTATGGTTAGTGTCATTTTGTCTACAAATGTAAAATAAGGCAAAAGATAAAATTTTTAAAAAGATTTTATCTAAGTATAACTTCTAACGCGTGAACATAAGTACACACACAATTTTTTTATCCTGTTCGATTGTGAGAAAACTCGAAAAAACGACATTTTAATTTTTCCCAAACTGAACGGGTGGAACGTAGTTCGCGGGAATAGTTGTTTATAATTGCCAATGAAATTTCACATTCAAATTGCCTTTTGTACATGTCAGAATGCTCAATGCAGTCGAGATTGTAGGAATATGTTGTACTGTAATGTGAGCGAGGTGAATAAACCTTCGTGGGCCCTCAATCAGGACGTGAAGCGAAGCGTTCGTAGATTTCCCGTAGAGTATTGCGGTGGAGTGCTCTATGAAATATTCCGGCAAAAGTTCTACGTAAAATATAAACTTTCGAAATTTTTAAACGAAATTTCTAGTTTTGTCAATGTTTCTCTTGTTCTGTAAGACGTCGGCGACGACAAACAAGTAAAATAAGATTTAAAAAAGTATCTTCACGCCCATATCCCCGAAGAGGTAGGCAGAGGCACAACCAGGGCGCCCACGACTAGCCGAAGACACTAAGTCCCACAATGTAATAGGTGGCAAGCCTATCGCCAACCGGGCACATTTCCAATCCCGACCAACATTATTTTTTTTATTAGAAAATTGGTAAAATCCAATTTCCTTTTTTGTTGGCCGACCCGGGATTCGAACCCGAGGCCTCACGCAGTCAAGTCCAACACCCGGACCGCTAGACCACAGAGGCGACTAAGATTAAGTAAAATAAGATTTGTTCTCTTCAAAAAAAATATGTTCTCTTTTTGAGTCTATTAACGATGACCCGTTACCGTTATCGGGGGTATGTAACTGTATTAATATTGACGTTTGACGATATGATGAATTATTATATTAAAAAACTTATTTAAAATACGTGTGCACTGCATGCGTGCGCGTGTGTGTGTTGTTACATAAGGGAGTTACAAAATTCGCAAAGTATTTAAATCTGAATTACAATATTCATAAACCATGTTTTCAAATGTTGACTTCAAAATGTTGACTTTCAAAAATGAATTTGTTACCGGCATATTTTATTTTTACATAAATACATACAAATCTTCACGCTCACGTGGTGGGCAGAGAGTATCGAATGCCAGACCTCATGATCCTGACAAAACTGTCTAGCTTCCTTCACATTCATAACCCTTTTCATACAATAACGCCGATTTCAGAGACTCCTGACACCACCCTCGGATAATATCCGAGTGATCTGATCGTGGAATGTCAACCTTGGTCTCCCCGGGTACCTACATCTATCCACATTCGCGTTGTATATCTGCTGTGTCAATCTTTCATCTGTCATTCTTTCCACATGACCGAACCAGCGGAGCAGTTTTTTTTATTTATTTATATTTCAGAAAATGTGCCAAAGTTATATAAACATCAAGACTTATTCTAATAATATTCAAGGTCTATTACATATCTTCAGCTAGTAAGAAGTAATTCTATTAAATTACTCACAAGGTCATAACCTAAGGCTTAGTGGTAATACATAAACTATTGCGTGTGTGGTGTGTATGTAATCTTATTTGTAGATAAACTGTTCAGTATTGATGTAATTTAATATTATGTTCTATGTAGGACCTTTGTTTTATTGTCTATAGTATTCTTATTTAGTGTACAAACAAAGTATCTTCATTCCCATATCCTTGCAGAGGTACGCAGAATCACAATTAGGGCGCCAACGACTAGCCCAAGATACTAAGCCCCACAATGTGATGGTTGTGCCTCTGCCTACCTCTTCGGGGAGATGGGCTTGAAGATATTACTACTACTACTTACAACTAATCATGTGACCTTTGTTAACCTCTTAAAAGCAGCCTGGCAGGAAGATTGGTCTGGTTTTTCTGTACATAGGACTCGGTCCAACACTGGGAAACTAGCCATGCGTTTTATTATAGTGTAATTTCATGCTATCCAGGGTTTTACAAAAACAATTAATCCGCCATTTTGTTATGGTGGCCAAATTCCAAATATTTAAATCTCAATCGTTTGAGATTGACAAGTTCACAATTCCATTTTCATTTTGTTCCTCTTAAAAACTAATAAGCTAAGTTAAAGCTAAAAATACAAAAAGAAACAATGAGACTAGGTTAAGCTTTAAATTACAATACTTAAGTTCCAACACAAGATGAGTTGAAATTGTGTCAATTGTGTTTCAGTTTCGTACAATGGGAAGTGGTAAATTATGGTACCTATCTCAATAAAAGCGTTTCTCGAGAGCCGCAAAGTAAAATGTTGCCATATTATAATGTAGACTTTCGTACAATTATACGACTTGAAGGTTTTTTATAATACTGGAGGCAAAATAGTAAGTTTACGGCAAAACATTAAGCTAAATACCTCCTAAATCAAAATAAGATAGTAGCACAAGCTGACTGAGCTGACGTATATATAAATATTTATATTGAAGTGAAAAATGTTAAACTCGTGTCAGAAAATTATATACCTGATCGAATAACCGTAAGACGAAGGAGAAGTAAAATCACTGTATGTTGCCACGGCATTTCATACTGTGATTTTCGTTTCGCCGGCTGTTTCTTGCTGTGAGCTAGCTTGAAGCTAATTTATTTTATGATTCACTTGTAATTTATCGTTATTTAAAAAGCCTAACGGTTTCGCTTTTTCACTACACCAAGCGCCGACAGTGAAAACATATCAAATATATAGCTATATAGATCTAACTTATACCTGAGATTAGCTGTATGCATATATTGTCTTTGTTTATGCATGCAATCTTAACCGTTTGGTTATTTTAATCTCGGCAATAGTGTCGTCACATTCCATCCTTGATTAGAAAGTAACATCTTAACTATGTTTTTCAAAGATAGGCACTGCTAAAGTAGTGAAAATGTGTCCTCCTTTAACTTTTAAATTAAGTCATTAAAATATCAAAACAAATCGTGTTGTAGATTGCAATTAAAACTTCTAAAGATAGTTGTGCTGAACGACATATCGCACCTAAGCTACGGAGCAATGAGGTCACTTGTAAATTTTTGTCAAAACATCGCATCGGTAAATTAAATGAAATTTGACTATATTTTCTTCGATTTGAAATCACTTGAACATGAAAATTTTTTTTGAAAAAAGGCAATGGTTATTTTATCAATTTATTTTTTATTCAAGAACAAATATACAATGTCATAGGGTGTTGAATTTTCAAATGCTTCTCCTAAAAATCACCTCAGATGCATAAGTGACGTTATTGCACCGGAGGTACTATACAATCAACAGTTTTAACTACATATGTCATTTATAAAAATACTAAAAATAAAGCAATGGTAAAAATTATAGTGGTGTTTTTACACACGTGTATGAGTGTTACTTGCTATTTTCAATATATAATATTCTCAATTTATGTTTTCTACTATAGAATCCTTCATGGGATAGTTCGACTACTCCTTTTGTTTAAGGTCCTTCCAAAATAAATGTTAAATTTTTTTAGATCGAGTTCAGTACACGTAACAAAATATATTAACATGTTTAAAATGTATTCAAAATGTTTTTCGACTTATAAATAAATACTTAAATTCTGCTTTTTTAAAATCATTGAAGGACCGGATCGTCCTGCTCAATACGTGTCAAATGGTAGGTTTGCTTTCTCAAAATGTTTCCTAGTTTTTTTTATTTTAAATCAAATGGACGAGTTTATTCCGTATGCAGCACGTTTTAAGGGTAAAAACCAAAAGTCATTTTACTCACCTTATTTTTCATGTAAATATATTTTTATTAAATGTACTGAATACTATCTAAAAATTTCAACACTAATTTTGGAAGGACCCTGTATAGAAAAAGTAAAGTTTCCACCTAATTTTTAGGACAGGTAATAAAATATCTGCTAATTTATTCTCTTTTCCAGACTTTTAGCAGTTTATAAGAAAATTTTAAAGTCTGGCGAGTCTAATTTGCAAGTATTCAAACTAATGACGGTCATTCATCTTAAGTGGTAAGAAAGCGACTAAGGTAAATGCAGAGATTTGAAACAACTAAATTTTTATTTGGCTTTAAATATACTGTAGCCCGAGTTTTATGAATAGCCAGACCGTAGTATTTTCATTAAATTTAAAAATTTTCAGCTCGTGCTTCTGTAGTAACAATAGTTATATAAGGAGAAATAATGAAGTTTTGGTTCGGGCTTCTTTGTAGAATAGACCATCTGTCTTCCTTGCCAGGCAGCTCGTAAAAGGCGAGCATAGGCTCGCCGCCACTAACACCGTGACTCTAGGTGGTAGAGTTTAGCAGCGACTCGCCCGGGTTGGTACCACCGCCTTATTTATTCCTGCGTCCATAACGTCATGACGTGTTCAGGGTAAGGTAGCCGGTAAACTTACTTTTGCTCGAGGAGTAACATCCGGGCCTCAGGTTGGCAACGCACCATTACCACCTTTGGTGTCTCTAGGCGGCGTGAATTTTTTACCACCAAGAAATCCGCCTGCTTGGTTGCCTCAATATCATAAAATAAAAAAACATAGTTTGGGTGTAGCTTTGGAAGTTACAAGTTGGTATCAATAAAACATGGTCTAATTTGATGAAATTTGTTTATTCAAATATTTTCGAATAATATGAGAAATCACATTTTAACTGCCAGACACTTAATATTTTGGATGTATATAGTTCAACATTTTATAGCTTCTTTAAATGTACCCGTACTTCTGCTAACTAATTAATAATAATGAAATTGAAAAACCTTTAAATTTATTAAAGTAAATATAAAATTACACTATTTCATTAGAAAAAAAATATTAATTATGATATGATTAAATAATTCGCAATGAATTAAACTATCCCAAACTAAATTTATTCTATGTCTAATAAAACTCTTTACATACGATTTAAATATTATTAGACTATGATTTTTTTATTAGAAAATAACACCAAAATAATTAAATTTATTGTTATGTTGTATTATTATTTACAATATTTAATCTATTTATTTATCCAAGAAGGAGACGTTTGCTGTCTAATTTATACGATATTTTTATATTATTATTAATTAGTTTAAGTGAAAAACTGTTTTCGATTTTTTCCTTACAATAGATAACGGTAAAATGGCTTTAATGATAATTGAAAAAAGGTTTTGTATTCACATAATGATGTTATTATTATTATATATATAATTATTATATATTTTTCAATTGGTATAACCAACAACCCTAGCCAAATCAAATACATACTATGAGATGAGATATATTTCTGTTATTTGTCCAGGAACGTATTTTTCTACTTTAATTTTTTTACCATCTAGTAGAGTGATATTTTTGAAAGACTTAAAAAGATTTTTTATAAGATTTAAAGTTAAAAATCTTTATCTCCCAACACTTAAAGTATCAGGTGTACAACATGAATACCTAATGTTAACGGCGGACATACCCAGAGATAAGGGGAAGTAAATCATCGAACGGAATGTTTTATGAACTTCCCTGTGGGAAGGAACAGGTTGTTCCATATTGAACAAGTTTAGAATTCGGGAATAAAATGGTTCTTACATTTTGAGACGTGTTTTCTAAGTAGGGGTGTGCTTAGAGAATATGTCTCAAAGTAGCAAGCTGTTGGAATGTTTTCTGTTTCTTCCTAAAGAACGTTGAGTAACTGCTTTTTGTCTGTTGCTTTAATATTTATCTGACTGTACAACGATATTGCAGGTGGTTTGTTTATGAACTTCTATATTTTTGCAAGTATATAGTGTGTATGGACGTTTGCAAATATAAAGTGTATGTCCATATACTCTAGGTTGTTAGGTGGTAGGTGTCGATTGCCTTTGTGGTCTAGGAGGTCGGTGTTGGTGTTGACTATATGTGAGTTTAATACCCGGGTCCAGTTCATCAAGTTTTGTTTTATCGATTTTCTAATGAAATTCTGCAAAAAGTTTGCCATCTATGACTTTGGGAGACTAAATGCATTCGCCTATTTGTGGGTGCCCAACTNNNAGCGGTTCCTACCTCTTCGGGAATGTATATTTTAGTATTACTTTACTTTTTGGTTCCTACTCTAGAAACCAAGATTATTTTTTTTAGATAAAACAACCGACTAGGATTCAAAAAATTTAACGCGCGCTATGCCTAGTCCTGGATACCCACGTTCCTCTGCCTATTTTTAGGGGTTGCGGGCTTGAAGATTTATTTTATTTTATGCAAGGAGTACATAAAAAATGAAACTAGTGTCTCAAAACAATCAGAAAGTAACTGCTGAATGTTTTTTATTAACTAATTCATACTTGTATTAAAAAATAATTGACCGTTTACTTCTTCTTGTACAAAAAAATAGCAGCGACATAAACGCGAACCCTTACTATACTTACTATATTTTTTAAAAAATACAAGATACCTATGCATAGTTTGAAAAAAAATATATCCGTTTTTACTTTATAAAGAGAGAATTTAAGCGTTTGGAAATAACAATAAATTTTCTTGATATACGCTTTTTGATCTTTATCTTTGCATTCAAGTTTGAATCAAAGTGCATTACAATTAGAGTCTTTTTTAAAGTGTATTTACGAAAAGAACAAAGTGCCACCTCTCAGCGAGAGATGATTTATGCAAGTAATTTAGTTAAGTACATAAAGACATTAAGGTCTTCACGTGGTGGATAGATTATGGTCCCGGGGAGATCCTTGAGGAGATTGCTGACACGCATAATGAATTACTGGTTTTTGAGGACAATATTCTGGGGTGTTGATATTGTTTAATTTGTGGGAAGCATTCTAGAATAAATAGAAGGATGTCAAAATGTGAGTTAACGATTAAGGCCAATTCATTATAGGATCGCCTCTGTGGTCTAGCGGTTCAGTTGTTGGACTTGACTGCATGAGGTCCCGGGTTCGAATCCCGGGTCAGGCAACAAAAAGAAAATTGGATTTTTCCAATTTTCTAAAAAAAAAAATGTTGCTCGGGATTGGAAATGTGCCTGGTTGGCGATAGGCTTGCCACCTATCACATTGTGGGACTTAGTGTCTTCGGCTAGTCATGGGTGCCCTAGTTGTGCCTCTGCCTACCTCTTCGGGATATGGGCGTGAAGATATTTTTACTTTTTTATTTTTCATTATAGGTATTACTTTTTTCCTAGCATTTATCTTTCTTTGTATGGACAAAGTACTTCTAGAGAGGTTCAATATGTTCTCTTCACGTAATATGTACTTCTATAATAATGTTATAAATGCGATAGTCTGATCACTGAGAGTCTGTCTGTTACGCTTTCACGGATAAACCATTGGACTGATTTTCATGAAAATTTATATGAATATAGCTGAAGATCCAAGTTCAAACGTAGACATTTTTTTGGAATTGCTTGCTTGCTTTGATTTTCAAGATAATTGATTGGAATGTCAACTTGGGTCTCTCAGGGTACCGACATCCATTTACAATTACTAACGATTTATGGTATCTTCATCAACTTTGGTTTGGTGGTTTAATTTTAAGGTTGCAGATGTACATTTGCAGACAGACATAAATATTTAGACTGCCTTATACGTAACTTAATTTAAATGAACATTATTATTTTTTATGACCAACTTTTTATGTTTTATTACGTTTCTCCATTTTCGAATAAATATAATGTTATGTCTACACTTTTGCGTCATTTCATCAAGTTACTGTTACAAAAGAGAGAAGATTATTTTTCCACAAAGTTTGTTTTTTATTTTGTTACAATGATTTGTGTTTAGCGTTTATCCGGATGATTTACCTATAAAATGAACAAATTTTAAGTTGAAATCATAAATTAGTTACAAGTGTCACTTGTACTTTTCCACAACGCTATTTACAACTTAAGATAAGGAAACTTTCTGTATGGTTGTTCGTTATGTGGATTACTTGGTTGATGGAAGTGTATTGTGGAAAAAAGTGTAAGGATTTCTCAAAGGTATATGATGCTTATCCTTCTGTGGTCTAGCGTTCCGGTATTAGACTTGAATTCTTGAGTTCCCGGGTTTGATCTCCGGGACGGGCAACAAAAAGAAACAGGAAATGTGTATTTCCAATTTTCTAATAAAAACAACGTTGCCCGGGATTGAATATGAGCCTGGCTGGCGATATGTTTGCCACCTATCACATTGTGGGGGACTTAGGCTAGTCAGGGGTGCCCAGGTTGAGCGTCGACCTACCTCTTCCGGGATGTGGGCGTGAAGATATTTTTTTTATTCAATGCAATCCCAGCAAGTATGGATAGTGAGAGCTGAATTCTACAACACAATTATTTTAACTTTGCCAAAGTCAGCTGAAAAATGTGAAAACTCATGCTTATAAAAAAATAGATGAGTAAGAACCTATTAATAAATAATACCTAGTAAACTATTAAAGTATTCGATTAACACTGTGAAATTCCGGCGGAGTTCAAGGCTGATGGTTATTTTCTTCTCGCTCGCAAGTGAAGAGCGACTAGCGACTTGCTAGTTAGTTATAATGAACGCTTGCTTGGTAATTTTAGAACACATGGTAATAGAGGTCAGAGGGAAATTGAAGGAGCTGCGACCTACATTTGAATGCTCAACTTTATTTGATTCAAGGCTAAATTATTTCACGGCTTTGATGATTTCATAACAAACTAGCTGACCCGGCGGACTTCGTTCCGCATGACATTAATACCTTTGTATGGAAAAAATAGTGTTGTTTTTCGTAATTTCCCTGAAACTTTATTTCTCGAGATGACAATTAACATAACATAAAAAAGAATTAACAAAACTGATACATCCATTCAGAATGCGATGACCATCAAAATGTTTTTGTTAATAAACAGATAAGCTACCACCCGCGGCTTATTTCGTGGATTTGTACAATAAGCCTATCATCCCAGCTGCAGGAAAGCGACGCACCTGTAACAACTTTGGTGTCTACAGGCCACGGTTCTCATTTTCGTTCAGGAGACCCATATGCTTTTCGGTGACCTACCACATAATATAAGTAACTAAACTACTTATATAACTTTGCAACTTCATATAAATCTGTTCACATTTTGGATGACTGGTTTGTTTTAATATTTCGAGTGAACAGAATCAACTTTTCCACAGTTTCCTTTTTTGTGACTTATAAGCCAGTTTTTATTTTGTATCGTTTTTTCTCTATCTTAGATTAGCTCTGAGATATCTCTTGTTAGAGATAAGCTCGCCTTTTGTACCGTATTTATTATTTGTATTCTCGTGCTGTTGATCTCTTTTATGTGTACAATAAAGTGTAAAATAAATAAATAAAATAAATAAAAAGTATCATTACCCTTGTATATTGAACCAATTCAGGTGACTCATACATTGAAAAAGACATAACACGTCTTGTATTGTGACGTAAACATTTACGTACATGCAAATATTTGAATAAATTAAGCAAATATTTGACTTGTACTCGTATATGTTGTGACTTTTTATATATACCTACAATAACATTATGAGGAATTTGTCTTTATATTAGAAATATATGGAGCACCCTCTAAACTCAAGTACATTGCATTTGTTTTTATGAAATACATATTGTAGTGGTTGTTTATTATTTACATCACAGAAAAGCTGTTAAATCTCTTTTGTATTTCTTTTTAAACAAAGAAACACTTGTACTGTTTTACGTATCACTTATAATTTATTACTTTGTAAATAGCCTACCGGTTTCGCTTATACAGCATCATCAGGGCTAAAACTTAAACTTAGTAAACTTAGTTTAAGTTTTAGCCCTGATAATGCACAACAGTACAAGTGTTTCTTTGTTTAAAAATATGAATATTTGGAAGTTTTACCAAGCGCTGACGATGGAAAATATCAAATGTATTGTTTTTCTTTATTTACCGCCTCTGTGGTCTAGCGGTTCGGTATTGGGCTTGACTTCTTGAGGTCCCAGGTTCCTTTCCCGGGTCGGGCAACAAACAAATTTAGAATTATCTAATTTTGTGGTTAATGTACATTTTCAATTTACTAATAAAAATAACGTTGCCAGGATTAGATACATACCCAGTTGGAGATAGGCTTGCCACCTATCACACAGTGGGACTAGGTTTTCGGTTAGTCATGGTTACCCTGGTTGTGCCTCTGCCTACCCCTTCGAGAATATATGCGTGAAGATATTTTTTTTTTATTTAAAGAATATGATAAAATTTCAATCTGGTACAAAGAACATTTTACCAAGATTTATTTTTTTGTTAAACTAAGTAAGTATAAAGTTTTTAAAAGGTAACTGAATAATGTTATGCTTAAGTGATGAAATATTTATACACCTTATTTTGACAACATGTTTGATGAAGTAATTTGTAGCAAGTTTTGTCACTCATATTTTGCAAAAAAAAATTGTGTGTGTACTTATGTACATGCGTTAGAAGTTATACTTCTTCGGCGTAATAAGATAAAAATCTTTTTAAAAATTTTATCTTTTGCCTTATTTTACATTTGTAGACAAAATGACACTAACCATAGAAAAAAGGTATTTAATACATTAAAATCTGTTTTTATCACTTAAAATAATATATAAAAACAATTATTATCACTTACAATCACAGTAAATTATTGTAATATTATTTTATAATATATTATGATATTATTTGAGAAAGTATGTATTTATGTATATTTTTATATATTTTATTCGAATAGATACAAAACACGTGTGGCAGGTTCAGAGCACTTAAATAAAGAAATATTGTGAATACAGTTGTCAGTTCTCACGCAAACATACGTAGATGTCCTTACTTTTACTTTGTTGGTACCTTTTTTTGAAAAACTAAAATGTTATCTATAGCTAGCTTCATCATGTCGGCTTTTCGTGACGGTGTGCGCGCGCATCGTAAAAATTTACCCTCATCATTTTTTCCTAACGCGCCAAAAGAAGTATAACTTCAATATTTACATTTATTTTATAAAAATCATTAATTAACCTGCAACTTTATCAATAACACACACTCACAACAATGTTCTAATTTCACAGACGAAACCGCGCTCATAGTTTAGTGTCTTATAAGCAAATATAAATACAGGGATTTTGTAACATATCACTTAGGGTCCTAATGATGTATTGGTGTAATATATGGCGATTAACTTGCAGTTTAGGGATGACCCTTGTTTTGCAAGTGCAAGCTCAAATTGCTCTCTCTCACGCGATCGTATTTCAGTTTGGATTAAGTGGTCGAAAAAATCATTGCCCTAAACTGATGTGTAATTTAAGTATTTACTCTCTGCAATATTATGAACTGATCTGAAATATATTGTAACGCAGTTTTCAGAATTACTTTATTCTAGAAATTCGAATAGAACAGAAAAAATATAAAATAAGTTGACAGTAGCGATGGAAGAATTTAAGATTATCATAGGTAGGTAAAATAAGTATCTTCACGCCCATATCCCCGAAGAGGTAGGCAGAGGCACAACTAAGGCACCCACGACTAGCCGAAGACACTAAGTCCCACAATGTGATAGGTGGCAAGCCTATCGCCAAACGGGCACATTTCCAATCCCGAGCAACATTTTTTTTTTATTAGAAAATTGGAAAAACCCAATTTTCTTTTTGTTGCCCGACCCGGGATTCGAACCCGGGACCTCATGCAGTCAAGTCCAACACCCGGACCGCTAGACCACAGAGATAGGTAGGTATATATTAGTTTAGTTGGCAAGTTGAATTTTGCATCAAGTTAGTAAGTTGTCTAATCGCTCAGGTGTTATCCTAGGGTAGTGTCAGAAGTCTCCGGAACCGGCGTTTTTGTATGAGAAGGGTAATTAATGAATGTGGAGGAAGCCAAAAAGGTCTGCAAGGATCGTAAGATTTGGCACTTTATACTCTCTGGCTACCTCGTGAGGGACTTGGCATGAACGTACGTATGTATGTATATACGTATTAAATTACCCGATTTAACAGAATCTTGCGTAGATTATTTAATATTGGTCATTAGTCGTCCATGAATGTCATGTCAGGGTCTTGAGTAAAGCAGTAGCCGACCTATCATCTACTCTAGTGCATTTTGTGAGATTTGGTGACAACGAAAAAATACACGTTGTCAAGTCCATGAACATACGTATGTATGTATATACGTATTAAATTACCCGATTTAACAGAATCTTGCGTAGATTATTTAATATTGGTCATTATTCGTCCATGAATGTCGTGTCAGGGTCTTGAGTAAAGCCGTAGCCGACTTATCATCTACTCCAGTGCATTTTGTGAGATTTGGTGACAACGAAAAAATACACTATATTTGATATTTTCCATCGTCGGCGCTTGGTAAAACTTCCAAATATTCATATTTTTAAATGAAGAAACACTTGTACTGTTTTACGTATCACTTATAATTTATTATTTTATAAATAGCCTACCGGTTTCGCTTTTTACAGCATCATCAGGGCTAGAACTTAAATTACTCCAGTTATTTAGTTATTTAGTTTATTTAGTTATAGGTAATTTAAGTTCTAGCCCTGTTGATGCTGTAAAAAGCGAAACCGGTAGGCTATTTATAA
>NJDD01003775.1:187086-243083 GCA_002245505.1 Calephelis nemesis | reverse complement strand
TCTTGCTTTATCCACAACCGAATTATAGGGGGTCGAAAAAGGCCCGAATTGCTTCAAGAAAAGGATGGTACGGCCGTGCCGCTTTTTTTTTGCTCGACTTGGCGGGGGCACTGCTGTGCCCCCAGATTATGGTAGATACATTATATTGCAGTTCAACACTTCCAATTCTGAACTACTTTTTGAGCGACTCCGAAAAAGGAGGAGGTTCTAAATTCGACTGTATATTTTTTTCTATTTTTGTAAAGCGATTATGTCCTCTACCAATAGCCAACCGATTTTGTTGGTTCTTTTTTAGAAAGGTAGGTTAGATTCAGAGGTGCTCTCATATTAATTTTATCATGTCATATTTTTTCACTTAAAAATGAAAAATGTATGCATTATTAAGTGTAACTAAAACACTACTTGACGAATATTGATGAAATTTATGTAGAAAAATTTGGAAAACATTTCCTATCTTTCAAAAAAAATAATTAATCGCGACCCCATGAAATATTTGGAGTTGGTTTTTGCCGTTTTACCGTGCTTAATTATCAGTCTTTAAATTAACACAATGTGCGGATTATTGCATACCAATGCAATGGTTAGAACATTCAAACATGCACTTTTTAAATATGCTAATGTTTTGAGTGTGACTTACCTACGCGGGTAGTTAGGATCTGTCTGGTGGACATATTTTCATTATATGAGACATATTAACAGCCGCATTAAAAGACGTCAACTATCTTTCATTCAGTCATTAAATCGACATTTTGCATAAAAACGCTTAAATATAGATAAAATCTTAATAAACTTTATTAAGTGACTGTTATTGTCGTCATAGCTTTTAGACTCCTCCACATCCCAAAAAATATAAACGTCATATGAGCATTTTTTCTTCGACAATGTCTCCTTAGAATTGGTCCCCATGGCGCTCGAGTGAATACACATCTAGCCTCCTGGGCTCCCTTACTACATAATAAAGAAATAAAATTGAACGTCTTTCAAACAGTCGAAGCAAGTGGCGACTGATTCAGGTGAGTATGTATAACGGTGTTGGGATGGCAAAATACACTTTTCAACTGGATTAAAAATAAGTGCATCAGTGAAATGTTTTCTTGCTACAAACGTTCTCACCTCGACGTATCTCTTCGAGTCATCTACTAAAGTAGCCTTAATGGATCTCTAAGAGACTTTTCTATTTCAATCTTTACTTGCACTTTGATTTTCTCTTTAGACTATTCTTAATCGATTAAATTGCTATCCGGCCAACATTGTACACCTCACCTCGTGCCAAGTGAACTTTGTTTTTATTTTTTAAATGCTTGAGCAGAGACAAATCTGGAAAACTTGAAAATTATTTATAATAATTATTTTTGTTTTAACTTATTCTTTTATACAAAAAGAATGTGCCCGGTTGACGATAGGATTGCCACTTATCATATTGTGGGTGGTTATCTTCGGCAATTTCAAGCTGCCAGGCAGACAGCCTATTCTTCAAAGGAGCCTGGACCAACATGAGGAAATATGCACTGAATACTCAAGACAGAACAACATCTTCTGGACTCACTCACACAGCTCAGGTCAGTCAACTTAGATATAAAAATGAATCCCCATTTTTATTTCTCATCTCATACAGTGCCGGGTTCAATTCCCAGGTCGAAGAAATTTCCTAACAAAAACAACGTTGCCTGGTATTGAATATTTGCCCGGTTGGCGATAGGCTTGCCACCTATCACATTGTGGGACGTAGTGGCTTCGTTTAGTCGTGGGTGTCCTGGTTCTTTTTTTACTTTTAAAGAAATTTACGACAATAGCGAGCACCATATTCTGGCGAAGGAATAGGTAAGGTTTCGACTAAAGCCCGTTCTCGACAACCTGTTTTCTTCACAGGTATTAAATAAAAAAAAACCGGCCAAGTGCTAGTCGAACTTGCGCACAAAGGGTTCCGTATTTTTTTACCTTTAAAGAAATTTATGACAGTGGCGAGCACCATATTATGGCGAAGGAATAGGTGAGGTTTTGACTAAAGCCGGTTCTGGACAACCTGTTTTCTTCACGGGTATTAAATCAAAAAAAACCGGCCAAGTGCTAGTTGAACTCGCGGACTCGCGCTCCGTACTGTCATCTATAATAGAAAATCACATTTGTTGTATGGGAGCCCCCTTTAATATTTACTTTCTTGTTATGCTATTATTTATTTTGAAAGGTAATATACAAGTAAATATTCTGTGCAAATTTGAAGCGTCTACCTGATACCATTTTTAATGTTGAGTAAAAAAATACGAAAAAATTACGTTCACGTTTCACATTTATTGTATGGGGTACATTATTTTTTTTTAAATTTCTAGTATTTGCTGTTATAGCGGCAACGGAAATACATCATTTGTGAAAATTTCAGCTTTCTAGCTATCACGGTTTATGAGACACAGACAGCGGAGACTTAGTAATACCCGTTTTTACCCTTTGGGTACAGAACTCTAATAAGCAAAGCAGGCCTAGACGAAACCTGACTGTTTTTGTACAAATTATCGTCCATATAAATATGCAAATCACAAACATTTTAAATGGGCCCATAGAAAAACTCCTAGACCAAACGATTGTAGATCAAGTTTTTTTATTTGAGGAGGAACTAATTTATATGTTAAGGGGCCATATACGCTAAAATACGTCAGCAGTTTACTGTTTTTTCATACAAAGCAATCATGGATCTTGCTGACAAAAATACACAAGATTAACATAAATATGCTTTACTAGACTAGTGTTTCCAAAACACGATTCATTTCACTTTGCTCGATAGAAAAAAGTCAAAAAGTTAACCCTTTTTTGAAAGCAAAACGCAAATATGAAAATATGTCTACTTCATATATGAAAATATCGACACCAGATTTACCGTAAACATAGATAAGTATTATACCTAAAAGATAAGTGTTTCAGTTTTTATACTTTTTTCCAAATTACTTTTATAGTGTCAAAAATAGTGATTTGTCGCTTAAGACGCTTACTTTAGATCGCCATTGTTCATAGTAATCATGGAACGGGGGAGCGCGGTGATTGGCTCTTCTGGCTGACTGAGTATGGGGCCTTAATCTTAGCTCAAACGATTTAGTTTTGATCATGACGTATTTAACTCCAAAAAGTGGAGTTTATAAAATACTTTTCATTTAACGTTGTTACGTAATTACAAGGCTATTGGTATGGATTACAATTTTTTTTAATTCTTTAATAATTTTTATAATAATGGGGAGCAAACAAGCAGACGGATTTCCTGATGGAAAGAAATTCACGCCCGTGCCGCCTATAGACACCGAAGGTGGTAATGGTGCGTTGCCAATCTGAGGCCGAGATGTTAGGCCTCGAGCAAAAGTAAGTTTACCGGCTACCTTACCCTCCGAACCGGATCACATCAACGGCAAGCAATGGACGTTATGGTGCCAGGAATAGGTAAGGCGGTGGTACCAATCCCGCCCGGATTGGTCGCTGCGAAACCCTACCACCTAGTAGGACGTCACGGTGTTAGTGACGGCAAGCCTCTTACTCTTCCGAGGCGAGCATAGGCTTACGAGGTGCCTGGCAGGAAGGCAGATCTATTCTGTAAAGGAGCCCGGACCAACACGGGGGGAAAATTCGAAATTTTATTTATTTAAGTATTTATATGTATTACTATCGCTGACTAGCATCCATAACACATGCAAATAAATTGTTTTAAGAAATTTATTTGTATGTAATAAATGGGAAACAGGAATATTTAAAATCTTTAGGAAAGAAAGATGTATGCAGAACCTTATGAATGAAGCAGTGAGTGTAGCTGATAGTAAAAGCGATTAATACTTAATTGCCAGTCTCGTTTAATACAGAGTAATTGATTAAAAATGTTGGAATTAATAAAAACGTATGAATGCAAAGTTGCGAAAGATAAATTTAAATTTCTTTGGCAACATACCACCTGACACCCGCTTAATAACTGTGTGAACAATTCCTTGCAATCCATACTCGTACTACTATTTAAATTATGCGCTTCGGCTATATTCGTCAAGCTTCGGAAATCCGAGTATTTTAAAGATATCTATATAGAGTTGTTATTACATTATTAATCATTTCACTTAAATTTAGATTAGGTCAGTCAATTTGAAAATAAAAGTATAAAGTGGAAAAAGAGTAAAAAGTGTAAATCCGAAGCGCATGATTTAAATAGAAGTACCTACCATACTTACGGCCGCATTCAGTGATACTTACCTCAATTGCCTATATTTGAGAAACGAGTCGTTTTACTTACGAATGGTTGGTTTTTGTAAGAATAGTACAAAATCTGACACCAGTCGTTCATTTTCGATAGTTAACTCTAAACATTTTGTATGACTATGAGCAATGCTTCATTACTTTTATGCAAACTAGCAATGGTTATACAAACGATTTATGGTTTGTTGAATCCGGGCTTTAATCAGTCACTACCCTGTTCTTTTAATCAACGAATCGTAATCCGTCAGCTAAACCATTCGTAGTTTGTTCAAAAGTAACGGAGCGTTACCAATATTTTCAAAAATTGTTTAAAATCAATAGCCGGAAACGAGCAACCGTTGTTAGTAATCTTACTA
The DNA here is from genome assembly GCA_002245505.1 of Calephelis nemesis. Lineage (NCBI taxonomy): Eukaryota > Metazoa > Arthropoda > Insecta > Lepidoptera > Riodinidae > Calephelis > Calephelis nemesis. The sequence continues at coordinate 238,512 of NJDD01003775.1, read as the reverse complement.
AACGTACAAAATACTACCATCCGTAATCAAAACGACTCGTTTTTTGAATATAGGAACCGGGCATAAGTCGACATTTAGACCGCCTCGTTGGTCGAGTGGCTAGCGTAGACGCCTAACTACACCATCAACCTCGAGGCTCGGGTTCGATTCTTGTCGGGGTCAGGCATTTGTGACATGAACATTTAGATGTCTGCATTTCAGGGTCCGGACGATGATTAAGTTTATTCCGGTATCTGTTTTAGTATTTCTATGTATTGGAATCATTGACTAACACCCATAGCACAAGCTTACTTTGGGATTAGATTCAATTTGTGTAACTTGTCCAGAGACATTTATTTATTTATTTTCATTAAAAAACGATAAATGTTAGATTAAATCTTAATAGACGAATGTGCGGCCATTTATCTATCGGAAATTTACGTAAACCAAAACTAGGGTTTCTTGGATCCTGGATCCTAGGATTCCATGATAAGATCCAGGCGTAGTACCAATGGGACCACTTTGGGAATACGGTTTTCCATAAAAAGGTTTTAAAATCAGTTTAAAAAAAACGGCAAAATCAAAGTAAAACGAAAAAATATATGAATCGAAATAACCTCCTCTTTTATCAAAGTCGATTAAAAAAAGATTTTTCCTCAGTATTCCATCATCTCATCTGGAATTGAAAGCATTGGTTCCACCTCAGAAGTAAGTCTTTCTAAATACATACAAAACCTTAAAAATGGTTAAATAAGAAATAAAAGTCGCTGGGTAAAAATAATACGGGCAGTAAACATAAACCTCTTCTCTTTTTAAAGTCGATTAAACATAACAGCTCTGAAATAGGTCAGAGTTTAACGAAATATTTGCTAAGAAAAATAACAGCACAATTTTTTTTCAAATAAATGATTCACCCAAAAACGGTTATCTAGTGCTTAGACCTATCTCTTATGTCTTCGCTACACCTTTCAAATTATACTGACTATTTATCTCCAAGGTTACATATTTCTAGCTTTTTAATACTGAAAGATTTATTCGGGGTTTTGGCGCCTACAAGAGAAAATATGGTCCCAGTTTTTTCGTAATCATTAAATTGAGTAACAATACTTCAATGTTGTTGGCATTTTGTTTAATTTTCGAAATTTGGATTTAAATTCAGTCGAATTTTCCTAATGATGCTTGGGTTACAAAGCGAAACGTACGTTAGATTTTTCGTGGTGTGTGTATTGTTGATATTAATAAAACAGTTTAGGGGTGTGTATTATGTGAAGATGGATGTATTTGGAGGTTTCCAGCTTTCGGTAAGTCCAATTCATTTATAGCGCACTGTTTTGGTTGTTTTGTCACGCCCTAGTACGTATACACTTTTTTGGCAGATTAAATAATTTTATTAGGATTTGTAAATTTTGTACAGCTAAAATTCACAAGTAAAATCATTATGAAGAAATGATTGAATCTGCAATTAATTAATCCTTGTCGCCAAATATCCCATAAATTAGCTTGTTCTTTCTTACTCCGCCACCGCTTTACCAAAGATCTCGGCGTGACTTTAGAAGACAATGATGATACATTTTGAACATTTTAAGACCCATTTTGTTTAATCGGCTGGGTAACATAATGAAAACTTATGCTTGACCAATGGCAGATGCTAGCGCTCATGCTAAGACTAAAAAAACATTTTACATCAAATTATTAAACTAGGCTAGTTCCCTTGGCAGCTTTTTGGCAGCTCGTAAGAGACGAGTTTCTGCCGATTTCTATATTTTTAGATTTCGTTTTTTTTTATTGACGTGGTTGTTTCTAAAAAGATAGCCGTTTGCAAGAAGCCACTATGATATATATAACTTTAAGCTTCTTGGCCGTGTACCTGCTTGTGCGCCATCAGCCGCTGTCATAAATCATTAAAAATACTCTTTTCTAAGATTTCAAACGTGTGACCAAGAAATTATTTCTAGTGTCAAATTTAAAAAAAATACCTAGTATATTTTAATTATAAAACTAATCGATAAAAAATCAATCACAGATCAACCTAAACAAATCGCCATGAAATTTGGCACGTGAGTAGTTTTACCCAATATTTTTCAGTCCTTTTATCACATTTTTCGTGAGATAACTTGAAACCTAAAGCAAAGACGCTAGTGACAGCTAGTACTTTACATTTTAATTATAAACCGCTAAAACCAGTCGACTTTTTTCCAGTAATAATGAAGCCCTATTTTGTATGCAAAATCACAACAGCTTGAGCACAAAAAACCTTGCATGTAATGAGGCTTCTAGGAGTTTTAAAGAGACCTATTGAGTGGGTGATCTCGGGCTCTGCGCAAGCGCATATGCCGATGCACATCTGTCCTATCTCGCGCACGTTAACAAAGTAGCGCACGAGTCGAGCCCCCATATACAGCATGTTCAAAATATTTATATTACACAAGGTCACAACTCTACCAGAAACATTTAGTTTGTAAGAAAATTTGTATAATTCTTTGTAAGTAGGTAATAATAATGATAAAAAATTCTTTGTTGTACAACAAAAACATATTAAAAGTACTACAACTATTACAACAGTTAAGTTACAAATGCCAGTTTTATCGCTAATATGCTATTTCTTGCAAACAACCCGGATTCAGAAAAGAGTAAGGAAAAGTACAATAAATAAAAGAAAAATAATACAAAAAAATAACTAACAACTAAGTATCTAATCTAATTATAAAATAAGTTAAGTGAATATTATATCAAACGATTTACATTGAGATAAAGATATATTTTTTTATATTTTTTTTGTATGACATTGAAAGGCAAACAAGCAGACGGATTTCCTGATGGTAAGAAATTCACGCCGCCTAGAGACACCAAAGGTGGTAACGGTACGTTGCCAACCTGAGGCCGGAATGTTAAGCCTCGAGCAAAAGTAAGTTTACCGACTCCCTTATCCTTAGAACTGGAACAAATCAACGGCAAGCACTGATGTTGTGGCGGCAGGAATAGGTAACGCGGTGGTACCAATCCGGTAGTCTTTGCAAATCTCTACCATCTAATCTTATGTCACGGTGTTAGTGACGGTAAGCCTATGTTCGCCTCTTACGAGCTGCCTGGCAGGAAAGCAGTTGGTCTATTCTGCAAATGAGCCCGGACCTACACGGGGGAAAGTATAATTTTACAAAATAGAATAGAGAATCTATTCTTTACTTACTTCAGATAGATACAATGGGTACTTACGCGTCTATATAATTCTTAAATCTACCACCGGATCAGAGCGCGGCCTACAGTTAAATACAAGTTAAAATCGGAAACAAAAATAAATATGCAGTAGGTACTTGACCTTAATATCAAAAGAATTAATTCATTTTACTCTGTGACTGCAAAAGAACTAATTCAATTCACTAAGTGCTCTTCGAATAAATTTCCTTTTCATCAAGAAATTAATTTAGTAGATAATTTTTTTGTAGCAAAGGCGGAGATACGAGCAAGTGGGGAACCTTGTAAAAGCAGTCAACATTTCTCATGAACATTTGCAATGTGAATAGTCAAAGCAGTGCCGTTTTACTCAGATTGAAATTATACAATTCTAAGAAATAATCTCACAGAAACTCACTAGTATAGAACAGAACGTTTCTGTTACGTTAAGCAAAGCAAAAACGGTTGAAACCGAGTTTGGGATTTAATAACCGGGTATGGGATTTAATAAGGTACCTCTTTCAAGGATATTATAAAAGATTTTATTACAAACTAGCGGCCTGCTCCGGCTTCGCACGGTTATGAAATATATATATATAAACCTTCCTCTTCAACCACTTTATCTATTGAAAAACTGCATAAAAATCCGTTGTGTAGTTTTCAACATTTAAGCATACAAAAGGACATAGGGACCGAGAAAGCGACTTTGTTTCGAAAAGAAAAATGTCTTATCAACATTAAATGTATTAGATTACAATTGTTTAAAAAACATATTTTGCTATCGCTAGTATTGATCCAGACACATATGTTAAATAAATCCTTTGCATGCCAAATATTTCATAAAAATTGTGTGACATGGTAAAACAAATATTGGAGGGCAGGCTAGACCATAACTAATGGTTAAGACACAACATCTTTAGAGAATGTTTTTTACGAGCTATTCGGTAGATTACTAGTAAAATTTCATCTTCTCATACATATAAGGTATACGCTCTCAGAAATAACGCCAAAGTAAAATATATTACATTATAAAACTGATACCTTGAATAAGTAGTAGTACCTAACGTAGCAGTTATTCAGTTAACTACAAGTACAAGGTATAAAGTACATAAGTACCTTCGAGATTAAGAGCAACCTGTATATCGATATCGGCCGAGATCGCGGCGACACCTGCTCTCGTGCACCTGCCTGCCTCTGATTCGCCAAAAACGAACACTCGGGCCCGATCACCTGCCGTGAAGGGATATTCTTATTTATCGAACTATCAATACCTACTGTCCTTCAAGTATCAAGACACAAGTCGGGATTGAATTTACGACAGCATCAGTTTCATTAACCTATCTACAGTTAGAGATAGGCCTGCTAGAGTTAGCTACTGCTAAGATATTTTTGTTGATTGAGAAATAACAGCGGTAGGATAGAAGTGATAACTAACACATCAAAAAAATAATTAGCAAAATCGGTTGAGTCGTTCAAAAGTCACTTGCTAACCAACACACTTATCAATTATTTATTAAATTTTAGACCATTTTTGGATTGCAGAATCATCCTTTTGAACCAATTGCATCATTCTTTTCAACATTTGAAACCAATTATGTAGTTATATGCAACCTTCGTAATAGGTATAATTTTGAAAAGCGTTTAGGAAGCTTTTTGATACCATTTTTTTAATTCACTTTAAACCGTACAGCTCTTTGGTTATACAAAAAAGAGTATCTTCACGCCAGTATCGCCCAAATGGTAAACAGAGATTCATCGTAATCCATCTTAAGCCTATCTCCAAGTGAGCACATGTCCAATCCCGGGCTGCGTTGATTTTGTTAGAAAAATGGAAAAACACTATCTATTGGTATTGTCCGACCTGGGAATCTAACCCGTGATCTTATAAAAACAAGTCCAACACCCGACTGCTAGACCGAAGAGACGACATTTTGATACTAAAAACGACTTGAGGAGTATTCCAATTCGCATAATATATTACCCCGTGTTGGTCCGGGCTCCTTTGTAGAATAGACCATCTGCCTTCTTGTGCCAGGCAGCTCGTAAAAGGCGAGCATAGGCTTGCCGTCACTAACACCGTGACATCAGACAAGGTGGTAGAGTTTCGCAGCGACTCACCCGGATTGGTACCACCGCCTTACCTATTCCTGTCGCCATAACGTCATGACGTGTTCCGGTTCGGAGGGTAAGGTAGCCGGTTACCTTACTTTTGCTCGAGGCCTAATATCCCGGCCTCTGGTTGGCAACGCACCATTACCACCTTTGGTGTATCTAGGCGGCGGATATTTCTTACCATCAGGAAATCCGCCTGCTTGTGTGCCTTCCAATGTTATAAAAAAAATACATTCGAGATATTCAAGAGTAACTCTACAGGTTAATATAATGATCATTACCACAAGACCCCTGGTGGTAGAGAGCAGTGCAGCATCTTGTCAGGATAGCGATCCACCGCCTTTACTATTCCTTTCGCCATGACTACGTCGTGTTCCGGGCTGGAGGATAGGGTAACCGGTAGACTTGCAGAATAGGCCTCCTACCCCGGCCTCTGGACAGCGACTCACCTTTAACATCCACGGTGTAGCTACGCCATAGTTATTTCTTACCAGGAAAGCAGCAAACTTTTCGTTATATTTTCACATTAAAATTAATCGTATAAAGTACACGTATTTGTAATCGCCTCTGTGGTCTAGCGGTTCAGTTGTTGGACTTGACTGCATGAGGTCCCGGGTTCGAATCCCAGATCGGGCAACAAAAATAAAATCGGGTTTTTCCAGTTTTCTAATAACGTTGCACGGGATTGGATATTTGCCTGGTTGGCGATAGGCTTGCCACGTATCACATTGTAGGACTTAGTCTTCAGCTAGTCGTGGGTACCCTGGTTGTGCCTCTGCCAAGCTCTACGGGAATATAGGCGTGAAGATACTTTTTTTAAAGTATTTGTATGACCCGTATCACTATCAATCATGTACGCGGCAAATTGCGAAATCAAGCTGTGCGTGTATTTTTTATGTTAAAAATAAGCCTAAGGCCCGGTTCTTTATTCAAGAAACAAGTGGTTTTTGCTTACGAACGGTAGTTTTTTGTACGAATAGTAAAAAACCTATCTACATACGGTCGTTCGTTTCTATTGATAACTCAAAGCACTTTATGTACTACCAGCAGTTTCACGCAGCTTCGCCTGCGTAACTTGGCTTCTATTATACCGATTTGGATGAAACAAAGCCTATGTCACTCGTGGATAATGTAGCTCTCGAATGGTGAAAGAATTTTTAAAATCGGTCTAGTAGCTTTTGAGCCTATTCATTACAACCAAACAAACAAACAAAGTTTCCCTTTTTATACTTAATATTAGTATGAAGAGTAACGCTTTTTAACGACAAACAACCAATGGTTATATTTACGGATTACGGCTCGTTGATTATAGGAACGAGGCTTAAATGAATTAATCTTCATAAACTACAAACATTTTTTTTTTGTTTATTAGGTCAACAAAACTGTGATACAACTTTTATAATACATTTTAAATAATATCTTAATTATCTTAATTAGATTATTCTAATATCTTATTAGAATAATCCTTATGAAATAAACATTTTCAACATAATCAAAGAAAAGGCATGCCTGCACTTCTTTTAACCGACATTGAGAACGAACACGTGTATAAATGTAATTATTGAAATCAATGACGAAATAATTAGAAACAGAAGGCCATTGTCTCTAAAAATCCTGTCATGATGATAGTCTAAAACCATCCAACCGATTTTCACGAAAGTTTGCAAACATGTTTTGTGCTTCGTTTAATTCTAAGGCAGCAGCAGGTTTAAGCAGATACTGATAGATGTATCTGCTCGACCTTCGTGGAGTGCAGTCGATTTCTCCTGATGATGCTTCGGTTACGAAGCGAAACGTACGTTGAGTTTTTAGTAGTATGTGTATTGTTGGTGTAGTGGTGTGTATTGTGTGGAGCTGGATATATTTGGGAGTTTTAGCTTCCGGTAAGTCCAATTCATTCTTAGCGCACTATTTTGTCTGTTTTGTCACGCCATAATACGAATACACATTTTTTTGGCGGAAAATTGCAAATTAAATAATTTTATTTAGATTTAAATATGGATTTCCGCAAAGTAACGCCTTCTAAGGCTTTTTACTTCAATACAGGTGAAGAAGCAGATGATTTACGGCCAATATTAATAATCAATCCTAATCCAAAACTTGCTGTCCAAGATTGATATTTTGATCTATTTTTACGTTATCGCTTGCCAATAACATACCTGTGGACAGGCAATGGCAATTATGTATAGGATAGGCCGGCGGATATCCAGCTATCAAGATTGCTTGAAATCCATCTAGAGATTAGTAGTTAACATAAAATACTAGTTGTTCGGTCGAACTTAATTAATTTGGTGATACATACACCAGCGGCTTTTACCGAGTTTTTCAAACCACCCCATAGGAATATACGTACAAAATTTCAATAAAATCGATTCAGAAGGTATTAATTGACAATCACACGTACAATCGTACGTACGAAAAATTGTACAAAACAAGATTTCGATAAGCGAAGCTCTAAAAACGGGGTTAGATTTCCAAGTTGGCTGCTCCAATAAGTACAACAATAAATACTTCTGGACAAATTACATTAATGGCCAATATTAATAATCTATCTTAGGTAAAAGATCGTGCTATTTTAGATCAGTTGCCAGGTAACCGCTGTTATTTTTTAATAATTAACAGATAATCTTGGGAGTTTTGGCGCCATCGAGAGAAAAGATGGTCGAAGTTTTTTCATAATTATTGAATTTCGTGTTTATTTTGAGTGAAATTAGTCAATTTTGGTGGCATTTTGTACACTTTTGTTCAGTGAAAATGCTCAAATCAAATAATCATGAAGAAATAAGAGTATCGTGTATTTCCTCATTGCCGCCAAATCTCATTTAACATGAGCTTGAGTGTTGAAGCCACAGCTTTACCCAAGAGCCTGATGACTCAAAATTGATATAAAACTTGATGCAAATTTCTACTTGACTAATGGCAAAATACTAAAGTATAGCATAACCTAAAGAAAGAAAGAAAAGAAGAAGATAATCTTAGCAACAAAACTCTTGGCCTATCTGTATCTGCAGATAGTTTTAGCGCCTCTGTCGGTAGGTAACTAAGAGAAACACATTTTTAGACAAAAAGTGGCATAGATTTCGACACGTAACTTACCGAACGTAATCTATACCAACTTATGGTAGAGGCTCAGGTCACAGAAGAAGTGGTTTTATGCTGTCGTTTTTACGAGTTGCTTGTCCGGTAGGCAGTTGTCACCAAAGATAACTTAAAAATAAAGATTTCTTAAGTAATGTATTCACCTTGCGCATAATTAAGGAAATTTACTAATACTGCAGCCCATCTGCTCATTTGCCACAGCAATATTTGATATTTTTTTAATTCATGCACAGCCTAAAGGTATCTTGAATCTTCACGCCCATATTACAACCAGGTACAACCAGGGCACCCGCGACTAGCCGAAGACACTAAGTCCCACAATGTGATAGGTGGCAAACCTTTCGCCAACTAGGCACTTATCTAATCCTGGGCAGTTTCCTTTGCCTCCTCTTCAATAAAAAACTTTTTTAGCTGGTAAATCTACACTAGAAGCTGGCATATCATGTTGATAACACTGTATTAATATATATGTTTATTAATGTAGCTCAATAATTGTTGTTGACTGCTTTATTTGTCAACATATTCAACGCACGTGCAAATAGGTAACACAACCGACTGCACACGGAGCGGAATACCTACCAAAAAAAACAAATTTTTGCCGTTCCAAATCAAAGATCGAAACATATGTGGCCAGTATATTTGAATTTGCTTGTATCCTTTGATGTGCCTTAAAATACTGACAACCGCTCAGTCGTATTTTTATTGGCTATATTCGCCAAATATACCAATGAATATGGCAAACATTCTCCACACATGAAAGTTATCAAATACAACAAATGCAAACACAAATAGCCATCCCCCGTGTTGGCCCCGGCTCCTTTGCAGAATAGACTATCTGCCTTCCTACCAGAAAGCCCATAAAAAGTGTGCACAGGCTTACCATCACTAACACCGTGACATCTGACTAGGTGGTAGAGTTTCGCAGCGAATCACTCGGATTGGTACCACCGCCTTACCTATTCCTGCCGCCGTAACATCATGACGTGTTCCGGTTTGGAGAGTAAGGTAGCCGCTAAACTTACTTTTGCTCGAGGCCTAACATCCCGGCCTTCGGTTGGCAACGCATCATTACCAGCTTAGGTGTCTCTAGGCGGCGTAAATTTCTTTCCATCAGGAAATCCGCCTGCTTGTTTGCTTTCCAATATCATAAAAAAGAGACATGTGCGTAGCCTTATTACCTTGAGGAATCCATCGACTGAGAAGAAAAAATGTAAATATACGTATAGTGTAATAATTCACAGCAAGGGACGGAGAGTAATGTTGGAAACGTGTTTCATCACCATATACAGGTAGAGAATTGTAATTGAACGTCGCAATTAAAGGTGTACTTCGAAATTACAAAGCCCGGCCCAGAAGCGGGATAAAATGAGACGAACTTCAACATGTATGTATTTATTTGGACGGTGGTTCTTATCACATTATGTTACATTGTAAATCTACTTATTATCATTATTTTATTAACACAGAGATCATTAACATTATTGTACTTTGTATTTAAACACACTTTAAACTGTTTTGTTTAAAAAACTTAATATTACATTACAAAGTTTGAATAAAGTAACAATTTTGATTGTATCAAAAGATCTAACACAGTAAATCAGATCTTACTGTGTTAGATCTTTTGAAACATTTTTCATTTTCACAGATCATAGTATTTTTTTAACACAATACATATTTTTTGTGTTTTTATTTCGAAGCAGTAGGCTTAAGAAAGTACTATTTAAGAAAATACGTCTTGAACAGTACTTTCGTAAGTTTTTAATAAATAATGGAAATTTAGGAGTTCTAATATACCTTCCAGTTCCATCATCAGGTCAGCTCCATGTCGTAATCATTTTAAATTGTCATCCGATGGACATCCCTTTAAAATTTCAGATGTCGGTAAAAGGGAACACGCATAAATTGCAAATAAAAAAAGCTTGTAATAAAAAAAAGTTTGGCTAAGTAAGGTTTTACATGAAAATATGTTGAGATTATATTTTTCTCTGCATAAGTTTAACAATAATTATGAACTGGATTTTATGATATTACTAATTTTGTAATTTCACTTCTCTTTTAAGGATTGACAGACATCTCAGTAGATTTTGAACAAATGTACTGACGGTTAGATAAGTTAGGATTTAGAACATTTACTACATTATAGATATTTATCAAATAGGGTACAGGAACTGAAGGTGACCATTGCAGTGGTCGCCCGGTTGTCGAATTCGACCATGATAATTTTAATATCTTGTTGATAAGAACGCCATCTTCATTTCTCAAGAACAACTACTTTGTTTCCAAACTGTATGGTGCGCCATCTGTGATGTTCTATCATTATATTTGTTTGTGTGCGTCAAATGCATGGTAGTATGGGCAATGTTTTATTTATCGATGTAATATACTTTATAAGCATTACTATTGAAAAATTTTAGCGTTCTGCACTACTCCTACAAATAAACTAACCTAAGAGTGCCAAATTTTATGCTCCTCCGTCAGCGCAATTTTCGTAAAAATGGGTCCAAAGGTCTTACTTCACGTAATAATATATACATTATACCATCCCTTTTTTGTTATAGCCAATCAGGCCATGTTATTGTAAAACTTATAAAAAATACTGATTTTGCAAATAAATAATCTATAATTTCAACTTTCGCTTAGAACTTGTTTTTTGTGGTTATCAATATTAAATAATGTTATTTACCGTTAAAAGCACCTTGGAATAGGTAAATAACAGCTATTGTAATTAAAAAACTCAATGTCGTCAGTCATGATTTTTTTATTAATTTTTTTTATTGAGTTACTCAAAACTTTCAGGGCTCTTACCATGAGTTTACGTCTTGTCAAGTTTACTATACTCACTACCGTATTTGTATGAATCTTTGAACTGCGCCTCTATCGGCAACTAAGAGAAACACATTTTTAGACCAAAAGTGTCATAGATTTTGATACGTAACTTACTGAACGTAATCTGCACTAACTCATGGTAAAGGCTCAGAACGTCAATACGCCCTTTCTTTTCCTGTACTCTTATATGTGTATGTTTATATTTCCTTCAACTTCAAGACAGTATTAGTATGCTGAAAAGTTTTAAGTATATATATTTATGACCAAATATTTTACATATTATTATTACAATAGTTGGTCTTTACTTAAATTCTAATAAATATAACAGAATTTTATGTAACATCTTGGATCCGTTAAACTCATTTGTAACTTAATGTTAATAATCCGCTAGTACCGTGTTCTAAAGTAACGAAAACAACATATACCAGCGCTTCCCAGCTTTTTTCAGTCCACGGACCCTTATGAAATCAAGTTGTTTTCACGTACCCATCTTTTTAAATAAACAGCAAAAAAGACGGATTAGTTTTAGTTGTTACAGATACAAAAAAAAAAATCCCAAGTATATTTTTTTTACAGGAGAGCCAAAACAAAATTTGAAAAACCAATTTATGTGTTTTTTCTTTTTTTCTTCTTCATTTAATGAGCAAATTATGTATGGTCTAAAGAAGACATCGCGGACCTCTGGGGGTGTCCCCGGATCACAGGTTGGGAAACGCTGATATATACGATTCCCATTTCCAATTCGTAGGATATCGAGATTCAAGAGTAACCTTATTGATGTCATTTTCAAATACTGTTGTTTTACTCTAATGTACTGACCTCTCTTTCGTTTTGAAATTGTTATTTGCCATCACAAGCCTCTCAGATATCTTTCACGCTTCAAAGCATACAAGCATCTATTGCTCGGAAAAATTGATTAAAAACTTCACGAGTTGACATGTCCGGACTAATCTGAAAAAAATGTTCTTTCTTTTTGTTTCATTGCAAAAAACTTAAAATAAGTTTGGTTAGTGCTCTTCAAAATTACCACCATTGAACTGAATTGATTTAATATTTTACGTGGAATTGGACGGAATCGAGTGGACGGATCATATCTAACATTAATTATTATAATTTTAAATTTATTAATGTTAATACATTACAAATTCTACTACAACACTACCTAATGAATAGGTTACGTAATAACAAACATTTTTGTTTTCTTTCATTTGCTTGTTCAAAAAAGAGTTTTCTTAAAAGTTTGTACTTTTGAGTCTGGATAGGATAAAGTATTTTTAAAACATTAAACTTTAAAAGAGTACCTAGTAAAAAAAATTCTTAAAATTTAGGTTAGTACAATACTTATCATCTTACACTAAACAAGTAAACAACTTCTTAAAAGAGGGGGTTCTTAATTCGACTTTGTACTTTTTCCGCCTTATGAATAAACGTAGACTAACGTAGGAGTAAATTAAGTAGATATTATAGTCTTTATCATATTGTAATATAAAGATTAGGATACCAGGTTCAACCTTAATTTGTTTATTAATAAGAGGGTTTGTGTTTATTGCGCTATTACTCTACCAGTATGGAATATTCTAATGGTTCTATTTTCGAAAGGTGTTGTATAAATGTTATCACGATCTTACAAAAACCAATTTCAGATCTAATAAAATGTATATATATGGGACCCATTTCAGAACTACGACTTTCGAAAAAGGAATGGCCAAATCGAGACTTGGTAATGAAGTTAGAGTAGGATTTGCAGTTTTACTGCGCTTTAACTGTTTTATTATAAATAATCCTCTAATTATTCATTGCATAAAAATGCTAAAATACAAGACATTAGAGAGCAAACCTACCAATTTATTCTTTGATTAATTTGAACGCAATTTTTTTTTACTAAAATTTCAAAGTTTTTCATCAGTTGTTACAAGTTCTATCAAATTATTGTAAAAGTTACCAAGTCATCTATCTTAATATATATAAATTACGTGTCACGATGTTTGTCCGCGATGGACTCCTAAACTACTTAACCGATTTAAATAAAATTTACACACCGTGTGCAGTTTGATCCAACTTGAAATATAAGATTGCTTACATCTTTATTTTTCTTTATTCTTAAGGCACCACCGCCTTACCTATTCCTTCCGCGAAATGACAATGCTCGTTATTGTCGTGTTTCGGTTGGAGGGTAGGGTAGCCGGTACTTATTTACGCAGGAGGCTAACCATCCTAGCCTCAGGTTGACAACGCACCATTAGGTACCACATTTGGTGTCTATAGGCAACGGCATTTTTACCATCAGGAAATCCGTCTGCTTGTTGTCTCCCTATGACATAAAAAAAAATCTCAATTTATGATATAAAAAATATCATCCGAGCGAAGCTAGAACAGGCAGCTAGTCTAACATATAAATAAATCCCCATTTCGCGTGGTCATCGCGTCACGCTTAAACAAATGGACCAATTTCGGTAATTCTTTTCTTGCTGTGTTAATTATAGTCAGAACCTTCTTATGAAAAAAAAAGCCAGGCAAAGTAGAAAAAAAATCTTTAAGGTATACAAAATGTTACTAGCAGTTAATTTCAAGTGATACAAAGTTCACCGGGTTGGCTAGTTAGTAACACAATCTTAATTTCTATAAAATCATTTTACTAAAAGGTCGGTAGGTAAACAATCTCTCTTGAAACTTCACAAGGACCAAGCCTGTCACATAGAGCTGAACTTGTTTCATTCCGAAGTTCTAAATAGTTTTGTAATTATAGGTATTGGAAGATCGAGCGATGAGCGCTTTGCATGTGACGTAGTACCTGAACGTCATCCACCCATGCCATTTGTGTAGTGCGCGACCCACCTATAACGTCACCCACCCATGCCTTTATGATGTTTACAACCCACCTAGCACTTTGGTGGATAACACACTGCGCTGCACTCGGATTGGATTCGGATGCGGATGTCAGCCTTGAAATTTCGCCGCACTGAGATGCTGCAGGCTGCTATTTTGTATACAATTCGAGAGTTTACAATACAAAGTTAATATCTGCATCCCGTACAGTGTGATATCCGCCTTTACGAGTCGCGCGGTGGAACAGACAGAGCGACGAATAGACACTGCAATAGGCACTGCATCTTTCGCTTATGTGATGTCATACATACATGCATGGAGGAGGAAGAAACACCACACCATGGACTACCAAAGTGAAAGGCAGTGGCAAATCAACGGGCTCAGCCCCTCGGCAGGCCGGGGACCTTGCAGGAGACCACAGGTAACTTACAGGGTCTAATGGATTTCTGGAAAGAGCTCAAGTGGCTAGAATAGCCACACTCATCCATCTCATTGACACACAATTGCTACAATTATTAGCCAAGTGCGAAAGAAATCCCGGGAACAAAAAATAAACGAAAAAGATTGTGCTTTTATGTCTTTCTAGAAATTGAACTAGCTCAAAAACTACTCAACGTATTACAATAATGATTTCACTAAGTTATATTTTATTTTAAAAAGTAGTAGCTGACCCTAAAGACGTTGTCCTGAATATTAAATTTATATAAAACTTTTTCTTGATATGAAACTTCTCCTATCAATAGTTAAAACAAGAAAAAATAATTAGTAAAATTATTGGTCTCTCCACATTCATGTTTGTACACATATAAAACTAGTAGCCGACAGCCCTTCTGTCCTCTCTCTCATCTCTTGACAATAACTAACACAACTAAAAAAATTGGCCCATTCGTTCAGGCGTGATGCGATGATTGAGGAAAATGGGAATTCACTATTATATTGTAAGACAAGAAGATGTATCATAGAATAACATATTGCACAGATTTGAAAAATACAATCTAACCAAAAAATCACCAACATTTCAGACTAGTGGAAAAGATTCCCTGTATTTTTATATCACACTGCTCCTAAAGTAAAAAAAAATGAATTAAGTTTCCTTAGTTTTTCTGGAGCAGATGTCTATCAAATTATACGGACACGAGGCGCCCGCATCAATATAATTAATCTACAGCGTCAGAAACGTTATTGTAAAAAGCAATGCAAGCGGAAGCCGAGATTCCACAAAACGGGTTCCGTATTAAGAACTGAGTAATTAAAAAAGTGTACGTTGCCCCAGCGGAAAAAGGTCGAAAGTCACAATTTGAATTACACGGTGTTCATTCATAATTTGTGTTTGACGTCGATTAACTGTGTATGGTAAATAAAAATTTGGGCTAAAGGGGTGCTTTGGCATAACCAATCAGTTAATTAGGTCATGAACTGGGTCGTTTTGGCAAAACACTGTCCAATTAAAAGCTTAGTCATACTAAAACATATATACTACTATACATTTTCAACAACCTACCCCAAAACTTACATGTAATGTATCTAAGAACCATCTTGATCACCTCAGCTTTCAAATAAAAAACACGCACCGAAATTGGTCAATCCGTTCAAAAGCTATGATGCCACGGACAAACATACACAGACACGTCATACTTAAAACATTCCTTTTTCCGTCAGGGATAAAATAGTTTTACGAATGACTAAGCAATAGGCGAGCGATACATGAGCACAGTGACATGACGCTATTATAAGGGTTTCATAGCCATTTGGCCAAGGAACCCTTTCAACTGCAAACCATTAATAATGAAATAAATTAACGAATTTAGTTAAAGCTGCCTTGAAAAGCTCGTAACAGAAAGCAGGTGAAAATTATTATGTAAGAGATAGCATCATACGAAATACAAGGAGCCGAATTAAGTGCATTAAACAGGGTGGGATACAGCTGAATATCTTCACTCTCGTATCCACGGAGTGGTAAGCAGAGATAAAACCAATGCACCTAGTAGCCAGACATAGTCGCAAACAGAAGCAGTATTGTGATTTATAATTAATGTTGTTAACGTAAATAAAAGTTACAATATTGAAACATATGTAATAATAATTACTTATAAATGTTTTAATAATTTTGAACACCAAAATAAGGTAGAATATCTTGGAATGCTTAAATAATTTCGTAACATCTTTTTACACACTTCAGACTTATTTCGCATTTTTTTTTATTTTATTTCAATCGATAAGCTTAGGTTTGGCTCCCTGGCTGATTATGGCGGCAAAAGACTTTTCCATATATATAAAAGAAAGTCGTGTTATATATACTATTTATAACTCAAGAACAGCTGAACCAAGTTGGCTGAAAAGTGATGGGCTTTGAACTAGGAGAATGGCATAGGGTACTTTTTATTCGATTCGACTGTAAGGAATGCTTAATAGAAAAATAAGAAGAAACGCTGGATAAGCTAGTTTTGAATAATATGAACTTCATGCAAATTAATAAAACTTTACTAATGGCAAATGTTCACGCTTGTGCCAAAAAAAAGAAGTACGACGAGATGTCACAGGGAAGACCCTCGAAGCTATTAATGTCACAAGGACAAGTTAATGTTCTAGCCACAAACTCGTAACCGAGTACGATATAGGTTAACACCTTTCAGCCCGCGGTTTTGTTAATGTTTATTATTTGAAACGCATCCTTAACCACAGCTGGCGCTAGTGTCCATTTCCTCGATGCAAAATTCGTAAAAGCAATAAAAATAAAAATAAACTTCATGCATATCAATATCCTTAAATTAATGTTTCGAAGAGAAAAGCGAAACCGTTGTTTTTGAGGTTTTATTTTTATAAGATAAGCTTTTTATTACGTTTGCATATCCATTATAAAAATAATACAGATATCTACCTAATAGGAAAACAAAACTATAATGTATGAAATTGGACTTTATTACTTTAACTCTTATTTAACTTGGATAATGGGGGCGAGGAGAAAAGGGTAAGAAGTTCAAAGAAAATCTTCAGTGAACGTACTAACTATTAATCACATTTGAAATATAAAAAAATATAAAAAATATTCCCGTAGAGTTGACCTGATGTACAACCAGGGCACCCACGGTTAGTCGAAGACGCTAAGTCCTACAATACTAATCCTTGATAAAATGTATATTTTTTTCGGACAACAATCCTGGCGATCGAACCCAGGACCTCATGAAGTTAATTAAGTCCAACAACCGAACCGCTAGAACACAGTGGATAACTTATTAATACATGAACTGTACTATGACTAAATGGACTAAAGTATTCCAAGGTTCTACTTGTTATGATATTTAATGCACTCTAATACAGACTATAATACCTACGAAATCCTTTCTTTAATCTTTGGTTATTTAAAGACAGTAAGTGATCAAATTAATTGGAAGTTTGAAGAAAAACGACAATTCGTTAACTATCTACTTTATAGAGTTGTATCAAGAAGCTTCGAGAAGGTTAGCTGCGATTCTATCTGTGGGATAAACAACACAAACTTTAGAGAACCAGCTGACAATCTTTCCATAGAGACTCAGAAGGCTTATAAGAAATTGGAAATACCTGCCACATTTTCGTTTTGTTTCCCGAGCGGGAATTCGAACCTGGGACCTCGTGAAGTCAAGTCCAACACTTGGACCGCTAGACCACAGAGGCAATAAAATAAAGACGTATAACTTCAAAAATCAGACAGGCCAACATCTGTCTGCTCAGGCAGTTGGAAAGTTAGGAAAATTTGAAAACTTACAATGTAAAGTATAGAGTAGCTGGCTTATGGCCAGGGCACATTATAACCACGTATCAAAGGGCGAGAGTGAACATCTGTCGTCGCGGTCGGCAGCGCACGTCCCTATGTACATCTGTTGCGATCCCTCGCACACAAAATACAGACACCATATTGGCTATCTCTATAATTTGTGTATACTATAAAGTTTAAGATGGAACATCCGTATAAACCCTAAATGGAAATACATTTCAGATGTGTATGTAAAAGTACACCTGTCTGGGGCATATTGTCTTCAAACACCGCGCAAAACTTGCTAAAATACACTTTTTATGGTTCTGTACAAATTCATTTTCTTCTTTTTTTTATTAAAAATCAATTACCGTTCTTAAGTCTCGCTAAAACTCGAGATTAGCTAGACCGACTTAGCCAATTTTGGTGTTGAAGTATTTGTGGAAGTCCAGAGAAAATTTTAAAAATTAGAAAAAAGCAACATTGAATATTTCCCATACAAACAGAACACGTGAAACGAAGTTAGCCGGGATAGCTAGTGTAATAATAAAACTGTACAAAAGTGAAGTAACAATGAAATAAATTTATTTGCACCAAATACTGTCATATGATTTGATCTTTTTTTTTGTCCTCGTATTTCGCCACTATCTTGGCATGCATTATTTTATTAAGTTACTAACTTTATTATTACTATTATTTTTTTAGTTGATCACCTAAACACAAGTCATTGTTATCTTACATGGCAAATCACAAGACAAAAAATAAAAAAACAACCGAAATGTCAAATAAATTAATTAATTATGTTAAATGTGATGTGACAAAATTACACTAAAGATCTGTATTTAATAAATAATTTGGTATGTAATCACATCAATTAATTTAATAATACAGTTTTTTACACCAATTAGACAATTACAATAAAACTATTACCTTATAATAATTCAATGTGATTAATAAAATTAATTTAATTTGTAAATCTATTTAAGAAAATAGGTGCAAGCGATTAAAAAGAAGCAGCATTACACATTTTTAGAATTTTTGTGTCTACTTTACTGAACGGCTATTAAAGAAATTTGGCAGGTACTTTTAATACCGAGGTAGGTTTTGTAATACTTTTTATCCTGCTCACTAAAAGAGTCCCGTGGGAGAGGGCTTAAAGCCAAAATGTAAATTATAGGCTATAATTCACTACCGCGTAGTCCGACTCAATTTCTTTTATGATTTGTAGTATGTGGTTGACATAATGTCCAGTAATGTTTTCCAGTTTAAATAAAAATCCAGTGACACGATGTCTATACATCTTAATAATATAATATATAAATCTCGTGTCACAAAGTTTGTCCTCAATGGACTCCTAAACCACTTAACCGATTATAATAAAATTCGCACACCATGTGCAGTTCGATCCAACTTGAGAGATAGGATAGCCTATATCTCAATTTATGGTAAAAAAATTACCATCCGAGCGAAGCCGGAACGGGCAGCTAGTTTATTGTAAATCTGAAACTCTGTTACGCTGTCACAGGTAAACCGCTGGATTATTTTTGATAAAATTTCATCACTACATAGTATAAAACAAAGTCGCTTTCCCTGTCCCTATGTCCCTTAGTATGCTTAAATCTTTAAAACAACGCAACGGATTTTGATGCGGTTTTTTTAATATATAAAGTGAAAACGAAGGTTTATACGTATATTTTATACAAATGCGAAGCAGGGACGGGCCGCTAGTATATTATAAGATATAGTCAAAGACGCTAATTCAACCATAGACCACTTTTATTTAAAATCAACCTCCAAAAGGCTCAAATGAGGAATGCAAATTTGTGTAAAAGTCGCGATTAGTAGCTAGTTAAGTTTAAGTTAGTTAACTACTTATAACTCAATAATTTATGCGCAACAATTAGTGCGATTTCAAGATTTACAAGAATATACAAGAATTCAAGATTTTCATCGATTTCGCAGACCTGGTGGCAATGTAAACACCTCAGAAATACGCTCTTTAAATTAAAAACAAGATTTTTTTTGTCAATTCACAAATGACAGTGAAATCAATTACCTAAAATAAAACAAATACAGAAGCCGAACGTATAACCTCATTTTTTCTAAGTCGGTTAAAACGGTTAGACTCTAGGTGGCAGGGTACAGGGGACTGATTATACATCTCGGCTGCCAACTCAATATGGAAAGTGTACATCAAATAGCTGTCAAATGACGAGTTTTATATTTGCTACCTATCTCCAGTGACCAACAGAAATAAAATAGAGATAGCAAACACAATGACGTCATTTGACAGCTATGTGATGTACACTTTCCATATTGAGTTGGCGACTGAGATACATAATCAGTCCCAGGGTCAGCAGCTCGCCCGAATTGGTACCATCGCTGTACCAATTCCTGCCCAATAGCATCAGTGCTATTGGTGTTCACCAAAGACATTTATTTATGCATCTCAATCACAAAAATGAAATGCCACATGTCCGTAAACAGCAGGTGAAGTCTAAAATGTAAATGAATTTTGGTTATAAAGTCCAAATGTGACAGTCAAAATTGCTGCACCTGCTATATGTAGAAATCGGATATAAATTATGCAAATTAAAAGAATCGTCGCCGTCTTAATTAGGAAACAAACAAATATTAAAAAAGCACTATCTAATCACAAACGTCAGCAAAAATATATGTTTGTGATATGTGTATGAATTAATGGCTATTGTAACACCAATATGCACCAAACATAATCATATAATCTATATTATATATAAAAATGAAACCCGTTTTCCTTGGTCACGGCATCACGCGTGAATGGCTGGACCGATTTCACTCATTCTTTTTTTGTTGTATTTGTTAATATTAGGAGAAGGCTCTTACGGAAAAAAATATTAAAAAAATCTCTAGAAAATTTTGAAAAATGTACATTTAATTTTGCATATTTTAACAAAACGCGCGTAACGAATGTCAATGTCATTCACAGCCATAGACTATATTGAATTGGAAGAGAGTTCGGAAACGTGGTTACTTAATTAAATTCGAGCACGTATTAACATTGTAATTCTTCCCATACAAACTGAACGGGCGGTACGAAGTTCGCAGGGACAGCTAGTATAAAATACTGGTGGAGATTCTGCTAACAAACTAAGCTTATTTTAGTTGCATGTTATCTTTGTCAAATAAAACAAAAGAGATGGAACGTTTTAGATATTACTAGCTAACCCGGCATACGTTGTTCTGCTATTTTAAATGAGTTTTTATTAAAAGAAAGGTGTAGGCCGATTCTCAGACCTGGACCAATATGCTCACAAAATTTCATGAGAATCGGTCAAGCCTTTTCAGAAGAGTAGGAACGGGAACGAACATTGTTACACGAGAATTTTATGTATAAGATATACACTTACGGCTGCAATCAGAGACATCAATTATCTTTTAATCAATCATTAAGTCGATATTTTCAATACAAAATTGTCGTGTCATTTTACGAGTATATATAAGATGTCAGATTAGTCCGAACATATTAAATTGTGATATTTTTAATCAACGTTTTCGGAGTTTAAACGTCCGCGTCAGTAGAAATGTCGTGTACAGACTAATCTAACAGTACTAAAAGTGTTTTGTCTCTTTCTATTACTTTCGTTGAAAGAATATAGCTTTTTGAAAATTAGTTTAATGAGTGCGCAACAATATTACTACAACTATCATATTTATATTTTTACACAAACTCTTTCAATCCCACTTTCCCTCTGATCTATTGCGAGAGCGATCGACGAGCGTTACACCACAGGTTTAACCAAATGCTCTATTTAGACCGGTTTCTCTTACTTCTAAAACACCCAACTCTCGCATCCATACAGTAAAATGGAATAAGCGCAGAAATATGAAAAACTAGTCCAGCGCCTTGACTCAAAGCCTCACTTTCAAATAGCTCACAGTGGTCGGGAAGGTTTTGTTGGTCTCTATAAGTATTTTAGAAACATGTCTTGTTCTAATTTTTTAAGTCATAAGATTGAGAAGCAGGCCGATTATCTGATTAACAAAATTGTCACCTATAGACACCACAGATGTTAGTGTTGCGTAGCTACGCACCCCTGCACGAAACACGACAAAGGCGAGCTTTGAGGCCGCAGGAATAGATAATTTACCAAAGTCGGAACCCAAGATCACGTATGCAATTCTAGCAGCTACCCTACCCTCCGACATGGAAAACTATAATCGCGAGCACTGACGCTATGGTCTTTACCATCCCAGATGAACAGCTGCACAATACTCTTAACAGCTAGTAAATAAAATGGTCTTTTGGACTGATCAGTCCAATTGTTGCTATCCGTATACTTCTTACGTGAGAGTATTATATATACATATATATTTTCATACCAAGTCCCTTGCGACATCGGCTGAGAGTATCGGATGTTAAGTGTCACGATCATTGCAGAACTGTCTATCTCCCGCCACATTCATTACTCTTTTCAACGCCGATTTCAAAGGCACCTACCCACTCTTGGATAAAACCTGAGCGATTTGTTGAGGAAAGGTCAACCTAGATCTCACCGAGTACCTACATTCATCTTAACTGACATTAACTCCTCTGTGGTCCAGCGATTCAGTTGTTGGACTTGACTGCATGAGATCCCGGGTTCGAATCCCGGGTCGGGCAACAAAAAGAAAGTTGGGTTTTTTCAATTTTCTACTAAACAAAAAATGTTGCTGGGGATAGGAAATGTGCCCGGTTGGTGATAGGCTTGCCCCCTATTACACTGTGGGACTTAGTGTCTTCGGCAAGTCGTGGGTGCCCTGATTGTGCCTCTGCCTCCCTCTTCGGGGATATGGGCGTGAAGAAGCTTTCACATATCTGGTTACGCAAGAGTAGTTGGAAGGAACATTTGGAATAGTGCTAAATTATGAGCACCTGGTGATAATAAACATCGAAATTGGGTACAAATTAAAAACATAATTTCAATCTCAATAACATTCGCGCAACATTTCCCAACCTTGCATCTTAGTACCCTAAATTCAAACTCCACCTGCTTTGGGTCCACCTGATCAGTTTGCTAATTAGTGATTGGCAAGTGGTATATTCAAATAAAGAAACATTTTGGCAGGATGAAACAATCATCTTATTGGTAAAATTGGTACAATTTCAGATATTAATTTTAAATTTATTATAAGTTTGACATGTAATTTGTTATAAGGAAAAGGATTATTTCTAACAAGGTATCGTATAATAATATCGCTACAATTTTTAAACATTAATTGCTTAGGTAAAATTTAAATTTGTGATTTAAAGCTAATTTTTGAAAACAAACTTGCATGCCAAACTGGTGAAATAGGCCTGTATCTACTTTTACTACAACAAAACAACTCAATTTGTGACCCTATTTTGCAAATAAATGATTTGAATTTGAAATAATACAACAAAAAATTAATTAGCGAAATTATAACATTGATATCTTTTAGATAAAAAGTCAATTGCTGTTTAGTCTCGCCAAAACCTAAGAACAGCTAAACCGATTCGGCTAAATTTGGGTTTCAATTGTTTGTGGAAAACCAAAGAAGGTTTTAAAGATAAGAAACTATGAAAAACGAAATTTTAAGTTTTCCCATGCTTTTTGCATGGCTAGTTGACAAAAATGGTTGGCCAAAAACGGTGGATCAAAGTTTGCCGTAACAGCTAGTACTATACAACTATTGCTACGTAATGCGATGCTCAGGAGGAACGTGGATTATTTTTTTATAAAGGCTAAAATCAACCAATTTTTAAATTGGCCGACCCAAAAGTCGAATTCCGTAATTACCGTTGACACGAGTATTAGATTACAAGGGCAATGGTATATTTTACGCTTAAACATTGCACTGTTGTCTAAAGCTACATAATCTCTCCCAAGGTAAAATAGCACACAACCCATGTGGCCCACCGCCCAGCGAAACAGAGCTGGCGTAGGCTACAGAAGGTCTCAGGTTCGGAAACCGACCAACTCAAAATGTCAAAAAAAATAGCATAGCGAGCATAGGCTTACCGTCACTAAAACCGTGACATCCGACTAGGTGGTAGAGTTTCGAAGTTACTCACCCGGATTGGTACCACCGTCTTACCTTTTCCTGCCGCCATAACGTCATTGTGTATTCCGGTTTGGAGAGCAAGGTAGCCGGCAAACTTAATTTTGCTCGAGACCTAACATCCCGTCCTCAGGTTGGCAATACACCATTACCACAATTGGTGTCTCTAGGCGGCGTGAATTTCTTACCATCAGGAAATCCGTCTGCCTGTTTGCTTTCCAATATCATAAGAAAACAACTAATACATTTTTCTTTAATTTGATTTGAACACACTTTTTATTTTAACTAACTAAACTTCCTACATTTTTATAACAGGTAAAACTAAAAAAAAACATTTATGCAATCGAAACTTGTTCCATACAAAAAACATTCACGAGGTGGGATATATAAATACTTTAGAGTAAATTTAAATTGCGGCCTCAACAAAACAGTAGCTTATTATAGACCGTGCGAATGACACCGCGTGTTGGCCAGAGTAATTAACTGCATATTTAAAGTTGATAAAATGTTTTCAGGATTATGTTTTTATCATTCTGCCATGTTAAATTGAGATATGTTGTTAATTGAAAAATGTAAAACTTTTTAAAGGCGAGATAATGTAACACTATTTACGAGATTGGAAAGGAAACAGATGTTTTTTAGAACAACAACACCACATATCTTCACGCATGGTCCCGCGCAAGGTTGACTGAGAGTATCGAGTGCGATTCTTAGCTTCCCCAACATTCATTGCTGGATGACCAGCACTTGGTGATGGATTGAAAATAAATAAATATCCCTGGACTAGTCACACAAATTGAATCTAACCCCAAAGTAAGTAAATTATATGCTTGTGTTATGGGTGTTAGTCAACGATACTATTACATAGAAATACTTAGATAGATACCAGAATATATTTAATAAACACCCAGACCCGGAAATGCAGACATCTAAATGTTCATCACACAAATGCCTGCCCCCGTCGGGAATCGAACCCAAGCCTCGCGATTCGTCGATGCAGTTAGGCGAGTACGTTAGCCACTCGACCAACGAGGCGGTCTAAAAATAAAAGATGTATAAATAAAATGAAAGATGTTTACTGTTTGCAAATAACAATATTAATAAATTTGATGTAGGAGAGCTTTATCACACCCAGGTACAACAGTGGTACCCACAATTAGCTAACGGTACCTAACCCAATTAAGTTTGGGCGTTCCTATTCTTTTCAACCTATCAAATCCTGGAGATATCACCACATAGTATGAAAAAAGTCGCTTTCCGCTGTCTGTCCCTATTAGATCATCCATTAGATCTTCAAAACTACGTACTTCATGAATTTTTTTGGAATAATTCAAGAAGAAGGTTTATATATAACTATTACCCGCGGCGTTGCCCGCGCGGTTAATGGTCACACAGGAACATTTTTTTTTTAATTCTAATTTGTGTGTTAATTCTAGTTACCCTCTATATGTGTGCCAAATTTTTTGAAAATCGGTTCCGTTTTTTTTGCGAGAAGGAGTAAGGAACAAACATACAAACTTTCGCATTTATAATATTAATAGGATAACTTTGGAGTTTTTCCACTCGTGCGAAGCTGGGACGGGCTGTTAGTAAACTATGACAAAATTAATGAACTAATGAAATTAATCCCTGGACAAATCACACAAATTGAATCTAACCCCAAAGTAAGCAAATTATATATGCTTGTGTTATGGGTGTCAGTCAACGATACTAATACATAGAAATACTTAAATAGATACCAGAATAAATTTAATAAACACCCAGACCCGAAAAAGCAGACATCTAAATATTCATCACACAAATGTCTGCCCCCGTCGGGAATCGAACCCGAGCCTCGGGTTGATCGGTGTAGTTAGGCGTGTACGCTAGCCACTCGACCAACGAGGCGGTCAAAACTGAAAAAACACACTTTGAATCGAATCTAGAACCTCATGTAGTCAATCTACTATTTAGTGGCATAGAACGTGTACGCTTACCCTTCGACCAACGAGGCGGTCGTAATAAATACATTTATTAACAGTTCCACTTGAACTTACCCAGCTGTTAACCCGATTTGCATATTAAACACAGCATTATCTACATCCACTAAACAGATTGGCTAAAACAAGACGCTCTCGCATACACATACAAAATAATTAAGTTCTAAGTCTATCTATATAGTAATAAGATGTTGGAGGAGAGAGCAGATTATGCTATTCATATTACGTATTTTTGAAGTGAAACTTCTTTAAAAACATTGTGATTTCAAAACGGGTGCAACGGAAAATCGACAGATAAGAGACACAAACATATATTCATCTCATTCTTTTGCAGGCAAGACACACAAGTATACATTCATCTCATTCTTTTGTCGATTTACTGAAGTTACACTTCTATCGTGTGTGAATCGCACACACACACCTTTTTCTATTTTTGTAATAAGTTTAAGACGCAGAACATTAATATCTAATGCCAGGTTTAAGACTCAGCCGTCTTAATAAATACGGACTAAAGTATTCTAAGGTTCAACCTGGTATTATAGTCTTTGTTACCATGTGATACAGACTATAATATCAACTTAATTTTGCTCCTGCGTTAGTCCATGTTTATTAGTAACACGGTCTAAGAGGAATATCATGTAGCTTTTTCGTGTATAACAAAAAAAATATATAGCACTTCATGCAAGCGTCCCTTGCGTGGTAGGCAGAATATCTTGTGGCAAATGTCACACACGCCTAGCTTTCTCCATTAATGCTATAAATCTGCTGCACCTACTTTTTTTTAAATCGTCTCTGGGGTCTAGCGGCCCGGCGTCGGACTTGATTTCTTGAGATCCAGGGTTCAATCTCCGGAAAATAGAAAAGGTGTATTTTTAATTTTCTAATAAAAACTAGGTTGTCTGGGATTGGAAATGTGTAGGACTTAGTGTCTTCGACTAGTCGTGGGTGCCCTGGTTGTGCCTCTGCTTCAGGGATATGGGCGTAAAGTTACTAAAATATTTAGTATTGCCCGCTTGGTTAATGGTCTCACAGGATTTTTTTCGGGATAAAAACTATCCTTTGTGTGAACCCAAGTGTACATATAAGAGGGCATGTGGGCCAAATATCACGAAAATCGGTTCAGCAGTTTTGCGTTAAGGAGTAGCAAAAAAACATACAATCTTTCGCATTAATAACATTAATAGGTTGCACAGAACAGTGATATTATATGAGTATGTATAGAAAAACTACTGAATAAATTTAGATCGCTTCATCGGATCATTTAACTTATCGAGGATCGGACCTTTAATAATTAAATAATATGAACACAACTAAAGATTTAGTCTATATCTACACATTATCCAAAAGAGAGACGACATATCATCGATGTAGTAATAGTCACTGGGACACTCTAAAAACCGAATCATCTTAATCACAGAAGTTTGCTTACTTTAATAAATTGTAAAATCAAACTTCCACCGCTCGTTGGTCGAATGGCTAGCGTACACGTCTAACTACACCGACTCTCCGCGAGGCTCGGGTTCGATTCCCGACGGGGGCAGGCATTTGTGTAATGAACATATAGATGTTTGCATTTCCGGGTATGGGTGTTTATTAAATTTATTCTGGCTATCTATTTATGTATTTCTATGTATTAGTATTGTTGACTAACACCCATAACACAAGCATATAATTTGCTTACTTTGGGGTTAGATGATTCAATTTGTGTAACTTGTCCAGGAACATTTATTATTTTAGATTTGGTACTGTTTACAAATAATGTGCCTAGCCCAAGATCTTCGAACACCTTCAAGCCGTTCTACTGATTATAATAGACAAACTTTACCTTTCATATTTCTATTAGTCAGCTCAGATTAAAATGAACGATATCTACAAAATCTATGAGATATATTCAAGTCATAACTTTAACGACATATTTTGTCAAGTATGTATTCTAGCAAACAAAAAATTCGGACTATGTGTTTATAAATTAGGATCATGTTTTTGTTTTACTGCTGAGCACTTTAAAGTAACAAGAAAGTGGCTTTTGAACACAGAGTACTTACCTACCTGTCTAATAATTTATAATCTCTTTTGTAGATTGAAATGCTTAAAATGTGTTATACTGACCATATTTAATTGCCTGAACTAATTTGTTGTTATTATGTTTAATATATAGAACTCCACTTAATTAATAGACTATTTAGAATTAAAAATTAACTATTTAGAATTATAGAAATTATTAATAGACTATTTAGTTATTAATAGACTATTTAGTACTCCAAGGTTAAACCTGATGTTATAGTCTCTATTATACTGCGATTCTTTAAATATCTACTCTTACTTTAGTCTATGTTTAATAAGACGGCTAGTTTTATTACATGCATAGAAATCTTAGAAAAAATTCTCCTATTGTATAGACTCCTATAGACGAATAAATATTTTGTATGTTGGGTATAAGTAAATCTCACAAAATTTAAGCGCAATTTGTTAAACCGACAGTGCATTATTAAAAAAATAGAGGACTTAAAAAACTTTGAAAGCCCTATTGCTTAGTTTGATAAACATACCAACATTGGAGTATTCTAATTTGACCGCCTCGTTGGTCGAGTGGCTGGCGTACACGCCTAATTCGTGGGTTCGATTCCCGACGGGGGCAGGCATTTATGAATATATTCGGGTTTGGGTGCTTATAAGATACCAGAATAAATTTATTTCTGTGTATTATAATCGTTGATTAACACCCATAGCGCAAACATATAATTTGCTTACTTTGGGGTTAGATTCAATGATGTATCTTGTCCAGGGACAGTTATATTTATTTATTATTAAACCACAGAGACTATTTTTAAAGATAGCTTAAGAAAACCGTATTACTATATTTATTTCGCAGTCAAGATTAATTACATTCGAATAAAAAAGTAGTTCATTTGTGTAATAATTAAAAAACAAAATTAGGGGAATGTTTCCTTATTAATTCTTCCGGTTCCCTGTATACATTTAAAACACACTTTTAAAAACCTAAACAAACATTTAGATAGAAATATTATACTAATTTACAATTATAATAATACATTAATACAAATACCGTACCGTACTAAACAATTCACTTAAGAAGCAAAATAATAGAATAATTATTAATATTATTCGACTTCAAAAATAGGATTTTCTAAATTCGGTCTGATTTTTTGTTATGCATGTAGGTACACCGATATCGTTGAGGTTTTTAAACCGATTTACGTAATTCCTTATTTGTTTGATGCGGAATAGTTTCGAATTGGATCCATAAAAAATTAGATTCAGGTAGGCCCATTAGTTTTTATTTTATGAGCATTTTTTTTTATTTTCAATGGAATTTTGGAACTGAAAATAATAGATGTAGATGAGAATAATAGATACCCGGATCGGGCAACAAAAAAAATAAAACTTTAATATTCAATTTTTTAATAAAAACAACGTGGCCTAGGATTGAATTCGGCCCGGTTGGGATATGTCATCCGTCACAGTGTGGAACTCAGTGTCTTCGGCTAGTCGTGGGTGCCCTGGTTGTGCCTTTGCCTTTTTCTTCAGAGATATAGGCGTGAAGGTAATGACCGAGGCGAAAACAGTTTACTTTCTTTGCACTAAGTAATTTTAATATGGCTGACAACCAACAATATTACATAGAACTTTAGTGACCACACACTACATTCTTTAATGAATTTTTTGATAAATCAATTATCGGTTATAATGTAGCGATAAAGTTAATATATCGAAATTTATTGTGATTTACTGGTTTCACAGCTGTACCTATCGACCATTTACGTCCATTTATTTCAAGATCCTAAAACAGACAGACATTCCTCATTTTATTTTTAAAACAACGGGGCTGTTTTGGTATGCGCTCATTGTGGTTTTGGCAGTTTTTAAATTTGAAAACATTCAAAATACCAACTAGCTTTCATCAAACTTGTATTGTAGATTCAAAGAATTCATAAATTAAAGTTTAAAATGTAATTTTCTTCGGAACGACATAAGAAAACACGTCATCCATAACTTAACATTTTTTTCAATTCTGTTGATAATAACAAGGAAACCATTAGGAAAATTTATCCTACCGTTTTCTAAAGTATAATACCAGAAACATATATTATGACTTACGACTAAAGCATTAAAATTCGAAATCCATAACAGCCTTACACTTCCTAGATAGGCTGGAAACATACATTTAGAATCTCAATTTCATTTATAAAATGACAAAGGTCTGGCCGTTAAAGGATCTCGCTGTAATAAAATCAATTCCCGTAGCTGTGAAACGATAATCCTGAGCCTCATTTATGTACAATTATCAGGTTAAAGCTGTGGTAAAAATTCTATTAATTTAGAAATTATACCCAAAAAAAATCTGTCCTACCGTGCCTTCATTGCCAAGAACTCTGTCCGTTACTTGGACTGCCAGGTGTTGAGGTATTTGAACCATTAAGCAGGGAGTCTTCTCTGTCGTCCTCTTCACTTTTCACAGCTTCCACTTGGTGTCGACAGTAGGGACAACAACCCTTGTTGACGATTTGAATTTCATAGTCTTCCATGTAAAATAACTGTAAAATTTGTGTTTATTAGTACATAATACGTCATATTTCGGAGTCACTTACATACGTATACTAGCTGACCCAGCAGATGTTGTTTTGCTACTTTTTTAAATATGATTTTAGTAAAAAAATTGGATAAACTCATCCTTATCACTTAGGGGTATGAAAAATATATAGTAGCCGATTCTCAGAACTACTGAATATGCACACTAAATTAGGTGAAAATCGCCAAAGCCATTTCGGAGGAGTAAGTTAACTAAAAAAAATAGCCCTGGACAAATTAAACAAATTGAATCTAACCCCAAAGTAAGCAAATTACATGCCTGTGTTATGGGTGTTAGTCAACGATTCTAATACATAGAAATACTTAAATAGATACCAGAACATATTTAATAAACACCGAGACATGGAAAAGCAGACATCTAAATGTTCATCACACAAATGCATGCCCCCATCGGGAACCCAAGCCTCGCGGTTAATCGGTATAGTTAGGCATGTACGCTAGCCACTCGAGCAACGAGGCGGTCAAACAATGTGACACAACAATTTGATATATAAGATATACCACACCAAGTCCCTTGTGCGGTGTATGCAGATAACATTGTGTGCCAAGTGTCAGCATGCTTGCGAACCGTCCAGCTTCTTCCACATTTACTGCTGCTTTTATACAAACACGCCGGTTTTGAAGACTCTTGAAATCACCTTCGTAAATTACTTGAGGGGTTTGATAGTTTATTTTACAGTTACTATGAAATCGTCTCCTTTTAGTCGAATGAGTGAGAATTTGGTGCAGATATAAAATGACATAGAAAGTCCAAAGCATAGATTTTAGTCTAAGGTGGTGAGGATAATACAATTTTATTTTTAATATCAGTGCAGTTTTTTTATGATATTTGAAGGAAAACATACGGACGTATTTCCTGATGGTAAGAAATTCACGGCGCCTAAAGACACCAAATACGGTAAGAGTGTGTTGCTAACCTGAAGCAGGGATGTGAGGCCTCGACCAAAAGTAAGTTTAATGCCTACCTTATCATCCGAACTGGAAGCACTGACGCTATGGCAGCAGGAATGAATAAGGCGGTTGTACCAATCCGTGCGAGTCACTACAAAACTCTACCACCGAGATATCACGGTGTAAGTTACGGTAAGCCTATACTCGCCTTTTACGAGTTACCTTGCAGGAAGAAACTTGGTCTATTCTGCAAAGGAGCCCAGACCAACACAGGAAGAAGAGTTTTATAGCTTTCAACACAGACACAGCAAAGCGGAACTTAAAATGTTGTCTGTAACTCGGCTGTAAAACATTGGAACTCATTGCCGTATGAAGGTATCCGTAATTGGCAGTTTAAGAAGGCTATCACAGTACATTTTAATAATTAATAAGTATAATGGCACATTAGTTATAGTATTCATATTTCACTTTCTTTCGAATTTGCTGGAAGAAATAAAACATTACCCACACTACCATGAATTTCGACAACGGGCGACCACTAGTATAATACATTTGGTAAGGAACGAAAATTTTATTTCATTTCGTAATAAATGTCAATATAGTGATATATTTCTATCATTCCTAGACCAAAGTCAAGGTTGCACAAGCGGAAACTTTATATTTACATCTCACGAAGAATAATTCGGGACATCGAATGCTCTCAACTATTAATGAGTGTCGAAATTTAGTAAACATATTTGATGATCCCTACCTACCATTAAAAAAGAGTTTAAAAATGTCGTAAAAAGGCAATATATATAACGTTTGAGATATGACAGGTTTGACAGTTACAATTAAGTATTGAGCAAAATATTTTCTGAGGTGGTCTAATTAATATTATGTTCTATTTATTTATTTAACCTTCTACTTGGTAAGGGACTTGGCGTGAATATATATATATATATTGTTTACATTAGCTAAGCAGTTTCATGTAATTTATTTAATTGTACTGTATGTACTGTAATAGCAAAATCTCAATTTTGTATGCTGTATCTCAATTAAACCATATAATAAAAATATCTTGAAGTTTAAGGACCGACTTAAATTTTTAAATACCTGGAAGAAAGGTCGTTTCTCGGTGAATGAAATCAAGATAAATCGATTTCTCGGTCCAAAAGAAAATCAATATTTAAAAATAGTCATTTAACTGTAGCAGATACTATTTGAGTATTTTCATATAGAATAAAAAAAATATCGCCTCTGTGGCCTAGCGGTCCGGCGGACTTGACTTCTTAATGTCTCGGGTTCGATTCCCGGGTCAGGCAACAAAAAAAATAGAAAATGTGTAATTTCAATTTTCTAATAAAATTAATGTTGCCCGGGATTGGGTATGTGCCCGGTTGGCGATAGGCTTGTCACACATTGTGGGATTTGGTGTGTTTGGTTCGTCGTGTGTACCTTGGTTGTACCTCTCTCCTACCCATCTCGTCGAGGATATGGGCGTGAAGATACTTTATTTACAAAAACAAACTTTAAATGGCGTAAGGGAATTATTTTTTTACGCAGTCTATTCAAAAGTCGCGGTTAAAAATACGCAATAATTTTACCTTCCCGGAATTATCGTTTTCCGGGATACGGGCGTGAAGATACTTTTTTTAAAAAAGTATAGAAGTATAGTATCTATCTAGTGTCTAAAACTATCTCTCAAAGCAGCTAAATCGCTGAATGAACGTTAATATATGTGATTCACTTTAAAACAAAAGATAAGCTATGTCTAGTTACCTAATTATACGGAGGTAAACAGACCATGAAAAGGAATCGTTGTTTTTCTCTTAAGTTTTGTTTTTTTCTTCAAACATTAATTTGGAAGCTTCTTATTTTAATGCACTCGAATAATTTTAACATTAAATGTTTATGTGCTATAAAAAAAAAAACTAAAAGTGTTTTGTTTGAAAATCCCAATCCTTGGGACTCTGAATCATTCTCGTCGGACTAAATTGTAAATAAAATGTAAATGTAAATTGAACAACTAAAGTTGTAATGAAATAATATATATCTTAATGTTAATGTAATCTATAAGTAGAACTAGAATATTTTTTGTTATATTTCTTACATTATTCAGAAGATGCATGAGAGTAGGTTAAATGCGGTCGAAATGAGAGCGTTACGGAAAATCTGTGGTGTAACGCTCGCTGACCGCATTCGTAACAATGAGATCCAAGAAGAGTGCTATTATAGAAAAGTGTTGGTGTCAAAATGAGAAAGGGCATGCTACGCTGGTTCGGTCATGTGGAAAGAATGATAGATGAAAGATTGACAAAGCAGATATACACTGCAAATGTGGATGAATGTAGGTACCCAGGGAGACCTAGGTTGACATTCCACGATCAGATAGCTCGGATATCATCCGAGGGTGGTATCAAGAGTCACCGAAACCGGCATGTTTGTATGAAAAGGGTAATGAATGTGCTGGAAAGAGCACAGGTCTGACAGGATCGTGAGGGATGGCACTCGATACTCTCTTCTTACCCCGTTAGGTAATTGCCGTTAATATATATATGTATGTACTATTCAAAATACGATATAAGTTTGTTCAGGTGGAACATTGCATCTTAGCTTAAAGCAGCTATCTTCAACCGATTTAACTGTTTTATATATTTCTCGTGTGCGTGACATACACGTCACTGAACTCCTCGTAAACGACTGGAGCGATTTTGATGATTTTTTTGTGTGTGTTCAAGGGGATTCGAGATTGGTTTTGATTCACAATTTTTTCCACTGGAAAATGTCTTTTTTAATTATTTTTTTTATTTGTAAGTAGATTTACATTGGATCCGGCAGACTGCGCTACTATCGGAGCATCAAATATTATGTATTAGCTGTTAATGTCAAGCGATACGAAGTTTACTGGGTTGGCTACTCTCTATACATAAAAGAAAGTTATGTTAGTTACACTATTTATAACTCAAGAACGGTCAATCGCCTCTGTGGTCGAGCGGTCCGGGTGTTGGACTTGACTGCATGAGTTCTCGCGTTCGAATCCCGGGTCGGCCAACAAACAGAAAATTGGATTTTTCCAATTTTCTAATGAAAAAAAAATGTTGGTCGGGATTGGAAACGTGCCCGGTTGGCGATAGGCTTGCCACCTATCACATTATGGGACTAAGTATCTTCGGCTAGTCGTGGATGCCCTGGTTGTGCCTCTGCCTACCTCTACGGGGATATGGGCGTGGAGATACTTAGAACGGTCAAACCGATTTGGCTGAAAAGTGATAAGAAGGTATTTTAGAACCAGGAGAAGGACAAAGGATTTTTATACTGTTCGACTGCGAGTTAACTAACAATAACAACATATATTTTTTCCCACACAGACTAAACGGGTGGAACGAAGTTAAAAATCAGTTCGTTTATAAAATAATGCAGATGACAGTGCTAAATGTGGTTATTGAATCTCCAAAAATTCCTGACATAATCCTATCGTATTTGAGTTTTTTTCATACCTCTTGAAGTACTTCTCAAGTTCACTCCTGAGTACGGACCTTACAAATGATAGCTTGTAATGTAATATATCGTTTAAAGCTCATATACAGTAGTACAAATGTACAAACAAAAAAGACACATATAAATATAAACGCTCGTTCTTTATAAATACTACAATACGGTGGTAGTGTATGGTAGATAGGGTAAAACTTGATCGTTATAATTTTGCTTAAATTAATAAGTGCTAGCCTAGTAACGAATTTATGTGTAAAAATATATAAATAATGAAAATAAAAATTACAATATATTTAATTAAGTTAGATATTTGCACACCACTATGTGGCAGAATATGTTTGTACGAATAAGTATTCTGTAGCAACTTTTAAACACACATATTCCGCAAATAAATAAATTGCTTTCTTTCTTTCAAAAACCTTTATAGTGCTACCATTATGCGCTTCGGCTTTACTATTTTTTTCAATTTATACTTTTATTTTGAAATTGACTGACCTAATCTAAGTTTAAGCGAAATGATTAATTATGTAATAACAAATCTATATAGATATCTTTAAAATACATTCGAATTTCCGAAGCTTGACGAATATAGCCGAAGCGCATAATTTAAATAGTACAACTATACAAAATGTTTTTCCCCTATTTGAAGGGCAAATATAGGTCCTGTGTTTTCTTAGGACAACAGTTGAATATACACCAAAGATCATAACAGTGCATAGTCAACCTCATGTTAGTATTGTAAGCATCTTGCGTAAAAAAAATTACCAACTAACCTACTCTCGAGACTGGAACATGTCAATAGCAAACACTGATGCTAAGGAGCATTACTATACCGTATAATAGATAAGGCAATGCGGAATACTTGCAATGGGTCGGATTTCAACCTAACAACGTATATCGGCGCTTCTAAGGCAACAATATCGCAACAGCTTCTGCCACTACAACGTGGCTGCTTCCAGCAAGAATGCGACAACGGATTAGCAAAATAAACTAGACTTCCACACTGTTTATACTATTGAAAAAAGGAGGATTGGCGCATTGGCGACCTGTTGCTTGTAAAGTAATCTCTCGTGTAGGAATCCCGCTACTTTCGAAATCGAAAGAAAGTATTAAATTACAACATATTAAAATACAGTATATCGGAGTTACACTAAAAGCCGACGGAGAAGAGTACATACTCTTACATAATAAATTACATACATAATGAAATCCATAGCAAGTATTGAAGTATGACACATTGAATTACAATAAAACGGAGTTCCACCAAGTGCCGACGTTGAAGATTATGTAATGACTTGGATTTATATGGACAGCTATGTCCATCCCAAGGTAATGAACTTGATTATCATACATTCCAATTAAAATAAGACCCATGGGAAATCTCAAAAAAGGTGCACATTTGATAAACATCGCGTAATTTAATAATTGTGAGCGAACCACACTTTGCATATTTAAATGCAAAACATTCGTACGTCGACCAAACGGAATGATGATTCCATTTTAAATTTGAGTTCAATAGCTTAACATCTGAGGAAGAACTGTTAGAAAATTAAATAATTATTTTGTCAAATATGTTAAGTTTTTATATCAATGTAATAACATAAGCGCTTTTAGTCAGCTAATTTCGATAATCACTGCCTACACCGAAAAGGAATTAGGTATCTTGAATATTATATGTATAATCAATAAATATTTAAACATCAAATTTTAAAGCAGCTATCTTCAACTGATGGAGCTAGTTTTTAATCCTGTCGTATTCGTCGTATATCGTATCGTATTAATTACAAATGCGAAAAATTGTATGTTTATTTGTGACTTCTTCACGCAAAAACTGTTGATCCGATTTTCACCAAATTTGGCACACACATAAAGGGGAAATTGGATTAACACATAAGATAGTTTTTAACCCGAAAAAATATCCTGTTTGACTATTAACAACGCGGGCAACGCCGCAGGCAACACACAGTACAACATACTTGTGTTATAGGTGTTAGTCAATAGAAAGAAAATAGAAAAAAATCATTAGTGGACTAATGATTCCCCACACATGGTAAAATATGAACAAAAAAAACTTGAATATCTATTTGGAAAATAAAAAAATCGTAAAGTGTAGTAGCAAGAGTCCGCCAGAGGGGAATATCTCAGTATTTCTTGAGGCTTGGTATTCCTCAACGTTGGTTTTCAGTACATAGAAATATTTACATAAACAAATACCAGATTACATTTATAGACTCGACGAGACACAGAAATGCTGCTTGCATCAAGACGTTCATCACACAAATAGGAATCGAACCCGAGCCTCGCGGTTGGGCGGTTGCATTAGACATGTAGGTACGCTAGGTCGAGTCGGCGCGGGAAGTAAGTATGTACTAAGCAAATCTCATAATCTGAGAATAATTGATACAACCAAAATATAAGCAACTAATGACAAAACCTATTTAGGGGTAGTTTATTATTCAATAGGTACTGTTTTGCAACGAAAACGAACGGAGCAAAATGGCAAGTAAAATACATACAATTTAAGCAAAGCAGAACTGCAAAAAATAGTCCAACATCATATGTTTTTTTATGATAGTGGAAGACAAACAAGCAGACTGATTTGTTGGTGGTAAGAAATACACGTCGCCTAGAGACACCAAAGGTGGTAATG
The DNA here is from genome assembly GCA_002245505.1 of Calephelis nemesis. Lineage (NCBI taxonomy): Eukaryota > Metazoa > Arthropoda > Insecta > Lepidoptera > Riodinidae > Calephelis > Calephelis nemesis. The sequence goes on along the minus strand of NJDD01003775.1, from coordinate 201,119 downwards.
GCGCGTTGCCAACCTGAGGCTAGGCTGTTAGGCCTCGAGCAAAAGTAAGTTTACCGGCTACCTTACCTCTGAACCGGAACACGTCAACGGCAAGCATTGGACGCTATGGCGGTAGTAATAGATAAGGTTGTGGTAATAATCCGGGCGAGTCGCTGCGAACCCCTACCACCTAGTAGGATGTCACGGTGTTAGTGACGGTAAGCCTATGCTCGCCTTTTACGAGCTGCCTGGCAGGAAGGTAGATGGTCTGTTGTGCAAAGGAACCCAGACCAACACGGGGAGTTCACTTCGGGTCAAAGTAATAGGGCAACAAACATACAGACTCGGTGTTGGACTATACTTCATGAGGTCCGGGTTTGATCCCCGTGTCGGGCAACAAAGATAAAATTTGTTTTTGTCTCTTAATAAAACAATAATAGTCCTGGATTGAAAATGTGCCCGGTTGGCGATAGGCTTGCCACCTATTACATTGTGATTATTTAGTGCCTTTGGCTAGTCATGGGTGCCCTGGTTGTACCTCTTCATGGCTGTGAAGGTACCTTTACATTTATTTAATGCAAATAAGTAGCAAGCAGACAAAACTACAGCTCATTTCAAATAAAAATGATTATCATCACCGGCGTTGTTGTACGTTGCAGCCTGCCTAATATTTTAGTATCTTCACACCCGATCCCTCGCAGAGATAGGCAGAGGCACAACTAGGGCACCCACGACTAGAAAAAGACACTAACTCCCACAATGTGATTTTTTGTTGCCTGGCTTGGGGTCGAACCCGGGAGCTCAAGAAATCAAGTCCAACACCAGACCAGCAGATCACAGAGGCGATAATATTTTAATCAATAATATTCGAAAATCCACCTTTTTAATATGTAAAAAAATACTTACGTAGTCCCAAAGTATCTGGAACTAAACAATTCTTTGCTTATGTTAGCCAATTTTTTTTATGACATTGGAAGGCAAACAAGCAGACGGATTTCCTGATGGTAAGAAATTCCCGCCGCCTAGAGACACCAAAGGTGGTAATAGTGCGTTGCCAACCAGAGGCCGGGATGTTAGGCCTCGAGCAAAAGTAAGTTAACCGGCTACCTTGCCCTCCGAACCGGAACACGTCATGACGTTATGGCGGCAGGAATAGGTAAGGCGGTGGTACCGATCCGGGTGAGTCGCTGCGAAACTCTACCACCTAGTTAGAGGTCACGGTGTTAGTGACCGCAAGCCTATGCTCGCCTTTTACGAACTGCCTGGCGGGAAGGCAGATGGTCTATTCTACAAAAGAGCCCGGACCAACACGGGGGATGACAGTTATACATAAAAATACGTACTTAAATAGGAACCAATAGAAATGTAACACCCACTACGGTCAATACACACATCGATGTTCATTACACAAATGCCTGCTCTTATCGGGAATCGAACCCGAGCCTTCTAAAACTAAAAATGGTCTCTCCATAAAGATTAGGAATAAGATCATCGTCAGGAATAAGATCTCTCTTCACTTTGTACTCACGTTTTGGCAAGTGGGACACGTGGTGATAGGTAATTCCGGCAACATGTTCCGGTAGAGGAGCGGCGTGAGCGGCGGTCTCGTCACCACCACTATGTTGGCTGGGTTAAGCTGCAGCAGCGCATTCCTACTGCAAACCACCACTCCTGACTCGTCATCCTGGTAACCACAGACATTATTTACAACCATACTAATTTTAACTATATACATTTTATTATAAATGCAAAAGTCTGTCTGTCTGTTAATTTTTTAAGGCAAACTCACTGATATGCATAACCAAATAACTGAGTTCAAATATAGGCTACTTTTCAGTTCAAATCTTTGGTGATTCTATATATTAATACGTGATGCAGAAATGTTTGACCCTTTTTTACGAAAAAACGCAGGAGCATAAAATTTGGCACATATAGTATAGTATATAGTATATAGTTTATGTGTAGGAGAAGTGCAGAACGCTAATATTTTTAATAATAATGCTCATAAAGTACATTAAATCAATAAATACAACATTACCACGCATTTGACACACACACAAATATATTGATGATAACGATAAAAGATCACAGATGGCGCACTAAAAAGTTTGGGAACAAAGTAGTTGGTCTGGAGAAATAAAGATGGCGTTCTTATCAACAAGATATTAAAATTTATTATGGTCGAGTTTTGACCAACAGGCGACCACTAGTTAAAATAAAAACTCAATCAACAGAAAACCCCTATTGTAACAAATGCATGTAGCCTCAGCATCGAGAGATGGCATTACCAAACTAAGATTTGGAATAAGCAGCACGTAAATAAAACTAAGCTTGTTAAAGGTACTTTAACATAACTTACGTCTTCAACTTTATCAAGAAACGGATCGCTTGTTTCCACGTCATGGTCAATCCTCAATATGTCTGCTTCATCCGTAGACCCCACTTCCACTTCCGGGAGCGGCATCCGGTCTATCAGTTCTAACGCCTCGTCATAGGATATCCCTTCCCCAGGTACAAATTGAACTACTGGCAACACCTCTGTGAAAAATAATTATATTTTAGTATAAGAAGTCTCGTAAGACTTGTTGCAAAATGAATCAAAAGATTATAAAAAAATGTTTTTTTTTTGTCAATCTGCTAAAAGTCTATCATTATATGTTTTAAATTATAAGCTTACATTTGTGACATATTAAGATATGGTATAATAAGTGAATCATAATAAAATAACACATATTAAAAAGGCTTTCAAAATTAATGAGGTGTAAACAAAACTATTTTTTGGTGGAAACGAAATTAGTTTTTTGGTGGAAAATTGCAAATTAAATAATTTTATTTGGATTGAAACTATCTTCGATTGAAAATGAAATGTAACTACTCAAAAATAGAAAAAAAGTGTTTTTTTAGTTCAGTAAATAATTAAAAAATGAGACATGCACAATATATAATAACATATTACAATAAGTCCGCCATTTTAGGAAGTCAATCACTCGTTTTTCGGATTTTTGTGGCCTTTTATGTACTTTTTATATTATAACATTGTGAACAAGCAGACTTCTCTCCTGATAGTAAGAGAAAAACGTCGTAGACACCTACACTATTGTTTTACTGTTGCTTTATGATCTTATTTTACAGTTTTAGGCTATGTGAGCAAGTTATCGATTACCCTATCTTCACGGATCTCGAGTACGGCGAGCAATGATCCACACCTACAGCTCTCTACTTACAAATGCATTAATGCTTACTGCACAGTATATTAATTATAGTATATTATAGTATAATATTTTCTTGACTAAATGAAGAAATTACCGTGTGTGGCCATGGAATGCACGAGATTGTGTTTGCACCTCGGACACTGTGCAGTTAAAGGTGGGGTATGCCGCCTGCATCGCCAACACAACGGCGCCACCTCATCATCGCGACCTGAACTTCCACTGCCCCCACTCTTCAACATCAGCAACTCGACACTTTCCTGCAAATTTTCTTGGAAATTTTAAAGCGCTAAAAGCAATAAGCTTAAAAAAAATAAACACTAGTTGAACACATGTTTAACTAAACAGTGTCTGAACACAAAATAAACTGAAACAAACCAATTAAAAAACAAAATTCACATCCACGTGTGGCATCGGTTGGATGTCAATTTCAGACCGTGTTTAGTTAACTGATATCTAATTTGTTTGTGGTAAGGCGGTAAATTTTTAAATATCAAGAAATGTGTACGTATATTTGATTCAAATTAATATGTACACTAACTGGTCAAAAACGGATTCATAAAAATGTGCAACTCAGGGCCAATCTCAATAACCTATTTACAGTTTGAGATTGACCGCTTGAATTTCATCATATTTTATTATTATTGAAAACAATATATAAGAGGTCTGGCTACTTCGTTATCTCATTTTATCGCAGACAGGTAATTAAATTGATCTTTAATAGATTAATTGTTTCGAGTATTGATTGTCGACAAAAGAATGGTAGCAAGTTTTTTTTGTAAAATTATCAATTGGTTTTTGGTGCCATGAAGAAAAAAGATGGTTGCAGTTTGTTCAGATTATTTTCATGGACATATCGAGTAAAATTAGTCAAATTTGGTGACATTTTGTACGATTTTGGTCAGTTAAAGAGCACAAATGAAGCATTCAAGAAGAAATTAATATATCGTGTATTTCCTTATTAAATCTCAGGGGAGGGGAGAGGTCACCACCCTGATTTAACTTTATGTAACAACATAAGACTATTTTTGACCAATTTAAGACCAACTTTGACAAATGAAAAATACTAACTAATGTTATGCCAAAATTCAACCCTATTGTTTACGTGGCATTGTAGCAGTATTTACAGATCCATATTTTTTTAAACATTTTTAAACAGAGAGTGCATTTTACCCAGCGTATTTAAAATTATTTTTAAACATTTGTTTAAAACAAATTTTTTGTTTGTTTTTTTACACATAACAAAAATTTGTGGATAACTATGTCGACCAACACATAAGTGTTAAATTGATTACCTGAAACTTTTGTGGTACTAGAAGACCCAAAATCTTATCCAACATTTGTCGAGCTAGCATGTTAGCTTCAAGAGCTTTTGCTTGTTTAGCCAAACATAAGTAAAGACAGCTGTTGATTAGATAAGAAAATCATATTTCTTGGACACACCTTCATAATAAAAATAATAATGTTTACAATAGAAAACCAGCTAATCCAGCAGAAGTTATCCTGTCGTAACTATGAAAATTGTTTTTTTTTATATTGTCCTTCTCCTGACTATAACTAGCATGCGTGATGGGAAAGAAGATTCATTTTTAATGTAAGAGATTGAAAATCACTTTTGTATTTGTCACAGATCCGGGAATCGGATCCGGGACCTAGTGAAGTCAAATCCAATACCAGACCGTTAGACAACAGAGGCGATATATAGGCGATAAAAAAAACGGATCCGATGTTTTAAAATATAATTATTAATTCATACGACGCGCAACATAAGTTGTAATATTTTTCTTTTTTAATCTCCGAACTGAAACCACGACAAGAAATGAGGGGTGTTGTAAGTTCGACATGTCTGTGTGTGTGTCTGTAGTATCATAACTTTTGAACGGATGGACAGATTTAGATGCAGATTTTTTGTTTGAAAGCTCATATGATTAAGATTGTCCTTTGCTCCAATTCATGCAGGTTTTGTCCTGGATTATTGTTTTTTATTATTTTAGTGTTATTGTTCTTACATTCACTCACTCATAACTGCCCATTTTTATTTAGGTGCTTTTTTTATATAGTCACATGCCATAGGTTGATGTGTCCGTAGTAACAATATATATTTTAAAAAGGATACAACATAGAGACACCAGGAGGAGGTTCACCATCCAACAATGCCAACACATATCTGGACGCATTCAGTAATGCGTCTTGTTGTGTGAGCGAAAACGGTTCGTTAACGCACCGGTGAACTGCATCGTATGCGTGGTATATATGGGCGAGCCGATCGTTGTTTGTATAATGGCCCAGACTTGTATGACGTTCTCTGGAAACAATCAATTTCTTTCAATACTGTTTTTCAATGGGTCAGCGTACTCACCTAATGCCGTCTAGCAACGAAACATGGGTTCAACTCCCGACAGCATCAGGTATTAGTGAGATAAACAGAAATATCTAATCATATTTCTAGGACTGGGTGATAACTGCCGATCATCGAAATGGCTTGGTTTCGATGCCCGACAGACTCTAGTATATTTATCACTAATATAGATGTCTATATTTCTGTAACTAAATGATTTTTAGTGTTCATTGAAAAAATCGCATTCATTTCCCGTGATATCAAAAATACACTAAACAGATAAATAATTTATTTGATATTTTCCATCGTCGGCGCTTGGTAGAACTTAAATTACTAATTAGTAATTAGTAATTTAAGTTACTAATTAGTAATTAGTAATTTAAGTTAGTAATTAGTAATTTAAGTTCTAGCCCTGATGATGCTGTAAAAAGCGAAACCGGTAGGCTATTTATAAAATAATAAAATATAAGTGATACGTAAAACAGTACAAGTGTTTCTTCATTTAAAAATATGAAGATAAATAATTGAAACTATTCGTTGCCAACCTGACGCTTGTTTTTTCTTGTTTTACGTTTATATTATACCTACATTCTTATGTTATCTAATAATTTTGATTTCGCTACCTTTATTTATACAGTTTCCTTATATACATAAAAAGGTTGTTTGTTGAAGATCGCTTTAAGTATACTCCTAGCTATAACAAAGCTGTTGTATATATTTATTTATATTCTCTTTTTGTAAATTTGATTGCGCACAATAAACTGTTGATTGATAAATTCATGAAAAATTAAATAAGTAAAAAAATGTTTGCTAAATATGAGTGTTAAAAAGTTGTTACAAAATTATGTAGGCATATTCTACTCATACATGAATAATAAGTATTCATTAAAAAATGTCATTCGTTCTTTCATTCGTCCATTCACATACTTGTTGCTAGTCGCAGCAGCGGTATCCAGATATTGGACAGCAAGCAGGTGATGTAAGTAGCCGGCGTCGCTGAATCTTTCCTCCGTTACCGCATTGCTGACTAATATGCTAAAAACTCGCATGGCGGTAGCTGTTTCACCGGCCATGTGATATGCTGCAAATCAAAAACAATAAAACATATTAAGTACTTTCGTGCCCATATCCCAAAGAGGTAGGAAGAAGTACAAGCAGAGCATCCATGATTGACCGATGATTGTTAACCCCCCTATACAGAGTAAAATTTAAAAACCAGCCAAAATTTGAGAGAGAATCAGGGAACGATTACACTTTCGATGTTTGAAGTAATTAAAAATTTAATTAATAATTATTATTTTTATCCAACACAAAGTAAAAACTGTGTGATTAAAACTTAGACAAAGCATTCAACTGATTTCCACCGACCGCATTCTCAGGCTAGTGACGTCATAACTCGTACTATGTACACAGCAAAGTATTAACGTCGACTATTTTAAACGAATGTTTCTAACATATTACAATTTAGTAATAATATGAAATATGCATTGTTATTTTAACTTTAACTACCTTTTATTAAAACTTGGCCGGTCCTTTGGAAGTAAAATTGTAAAACATGTGACAAGCCTAACGCTCATTAACTTCAATCGCACTTATCCAATCCTGGGCAACGATGTTATTGGAAAAAAACTTTCTTGCTCGTCCCGGTAATTTTAAACTTAGTACATTCCCAGCTTCGATTTTTCCATTTAGTGAGTTCATTGCACGTACCAGTCTATCACTCATAAAAAAATAGCTGGCCCGGAAAATATATACTTTATGACTTAATCTTATACTGTACAATATTAAGTTATTTATTAGAAAGATAGTACACAAAGGTAAATAGGCAGATTGATTTCAAGGTTAATTAAAAGTTTGCAAAATTACGAAAAAAAAGATAATACTCCAGACCAGGTTGGCTGCATTAATTTTGTGGGTGTTTATAAACCACTGTTTGTTTGCCTTGATTATAAAAATCTAATTACTATAAATTTCGTAAGTAATAGTATAAGTAATATTTTGCACGGCTATCCCCATAGCCGTGGCCTGTAGTTATCATAGCTTTTATAGGTGCTAATATCATATTATATTTACGATACCTTTTTGTGCTTCGACGAATTTGTTCTCTTGAGCCATGTGATGTGCGTACGGTAAGTAAACGTCTCGTCTGCATTCTGCGTGTTCGCGAGCAAGCGCGAATGCTCGCGACCATTCCCCGGCCGTTACTGCTAGTTGAGCAACTCTCCTAAACACAATTAAATATTTATTATGATTTAATTTTATGGTTCCAATATAGTTTTAGGAAAAGAAAAAACGAAAAAGAAAAAACGAGCAAAGAAACAAAAGGATGAGTATAGTAAACAATCGAGTTCTATCGACAAAAGAATAATCTAGAAAAGATAGTCTTTGCATAGTTCTGTGCTCGGTATGAGAACAGAACTCAGAGCAAAGAACGTTGTTGTATGGAAGCAAGAGTTGGGTGTGTCAGAAAAAGCATGAGAGTAGGATAAATGCGGTCGTAAATTTCGTCATCAAATCCAGACTTGACGACAATACAACCACCTCGGAAGTACACTCTTTCAAAACAAAAAAAAAGGTGTGTGTGCGATTCACACACGATAAAAGTGAAACTATCTAATAAATAACTATCAACGTCTATCAATCTCTTTGAATCTATCAATGTCTATCAATCTCTATGAATCTCTATCAATGTATATCAATCTCTATCAGTCTCTATCTCTGTCTGTCTCTCTCTGTAAGAGACAAGGAAAGAAACATGCAACAAACAAACATTACATGCCTAAATAAAGTAAATCGACAAAACAATGAGATGAATGTATACAATCCTACACATTTTTGTATTTGTGTCTCTTACCTGTCGTTTTTTTCGTTGCATCCGGTTTGAAATCACGATTCTAAAGAAGTTTCACTTCAAAAATCGGTTCAGAATTGACGGAAATATCAAACAGTCCATCTCAAAAACATATAGGAGTCGAACCTAGTCGTCAGTAAAATCTATTCATTGTAGCGGATACGGCGAACTTCGTAGCGCTTGCCCCACGCCATGTGAACTTTATTTTAATATTTCAAATGTTTTAAAGGTTACTCTGATATTTGAGGATACAATGAAACCAATTAAACAAATATCACTTAAAATCGATACAGTAGTTGTCGAGTTGTTAGTACTATTTTAAACCCGTCTTTCTTAAACGTAACTATTCACCCGCGACTTCGTCCGCGTAGATTAGATTTGCATACCAACTTTCATCCCCATTATAGTCCTTTGGGTTTTGACAATATTTGAAAAAATAGTAATCTTTGTTTAAACTTGGGTATTTAACAAATGTCGATCTAACTGGTAATAAGTGAATGCGCAAAATAGAGACAGACTTTCATATTTATAACGATAATATGAAAATAGTATGCATAAGATGTGTACGAATTTATCTAATCATATGAAAACACACGTAGCTATAATATATGTTAATATGAACTATAGCAAGACATATTACAATATATTTTCTATGCAAATATATTTTTCTCCGTGTGTGGTAGCTTACTACAATATATATTATAGCGCGGGAAATTAATATATATTATAGCTACGTGTGTGACGGGCTTAATACGAGAATCAAAAACTTAGGACCCCTTTTAAAAAATTGCGGGAACGGAAGAGTATGAAATTTGGCACACTTACAGTTTATGTATAGGAGTAATACCATGCATATGAAACACACAAACAAATAAATTGATATAGATAAAAGCTCACAGATGGCGCACAAACTATATTCGTAAAGTTTGAAATCAAGTAGTTGGTTTTGGTAAATGAAGATAGTGTTCTTATTAAAAAAGATAATTAACAAAGAAACATAACAATGTTTGATCATCATATTTTCATTATTTATATTGAATGACTTGTTATTAAAATTTATTATTGTCGAATTTCGACCAATAGGCTAACTAATCTATAAATATTAATACGTGATGCTAAAACTTTGGACCCCTTTTTACGCAAATTGCGCGAACGCAGGAGCATAAAATTTGGCACACTTATAGTTTATGTGTAGGGGAAGTGCAGAATGCTAATATTTTTCAATAATAATGCTTATAAAGTACATTAAATCAATAAATACAACATTACAAATACTAAAATGCATTTGACACACACAAACAAATATATTATTGATGATAACGATAAAAGATCACAGATGGCGCACTAAAAAGTTTGGAAACAAAGTAGTTGGTCTTGAGAATTGAAGATGGCGTTCTTATTAACAAGATCGAATTTCGACCAATGGGCGACCACTAGTACAAGTAAATAGCTAACTTATTCTAGTAATTTCTTATAACATTTTCTGATTTACCTATAGTCCCCTAACCGCTGGTAGACATCTGCAGCCGTTGGATATTCCCCAGCAGTCACCAGAGCTTCAGCCAATTGCCGCAGGGACTCACTGGATCCTTTGTCCATTTTCCGTGCCAGCTCTATCAACCTACAAGAGCAATACAACAATTTGAAAAGGTCTCTTTCCAGATATCAACTGGGTATCACTTAGTGACAACTTGACTAATAAGTGGTCGAGTGCTGTGCATCATTTTGTCCGAATTACTATCGCCGCATTCCTGAAGTCCCAGCGTCGGTGCTCATTATTGTCGTGTTACATAAAACCATGGCGGTTGACACTTGTACACACAGCCTAAGATCATGGTCACAAGATAGCATCGCAATATTGTCATATTATGTGGTTTCTATAGGCGGTAGGTATTGTCCGGGGAGTATTTTGTTTGCTCATTATCTCATAATATATAAATGAATGACTACACCCCGACTGATGAAGTAAAACCCTTTAGCCACATGTGCCTACAAACCTCTTCTTTAGCACGGAACACGACAATACACACAATTGGCGCTATGACGGCAGAAACACGTACATCGATGGTGCTAATCCTTGCAAGCTGCTGCCCAGCACTATAGCATCTATTGTAAAAATAATCCAGTAAAAACAGTACACCTACATATCACGACGGCCACTTTCAGCAAGCAACTTTGCTGCCTTGCCGACATCCCCCGCGGCGAGGTACATCTCGGCGGCTGCTTTTGGTTCGTTTATCCTCCTCGCCCACTCCGCCCTTCGTCTAGCCAACGCCGCCAGCCCCTCTCCCTCACCGACAAACTCCTGGAACAGAATATGCAAGTAAATATATCTAAACAAATTCGACGAATCTTTATATTAAAACTTTATATAAAACAAAGTCTCTTCCTTTGTCCCTATATCCCTTTGTATGCTTAAATCTTTAAAACTGCGCAACGGATTTTGATCCAGTTTTTTAATATGGATAAAGTGATTGAAGAGGAAGGTTTATATGTATATTTTATACCCATGCAAAGCCGGGGCGGGCCGCTAATAATATAATATAGCTATGATAATAATATTATATAATAATATAGATATGGGTCTCTGTCTACCCCTTATGGGATATGGACATGAAAATACTTCTTTTATAATATACCTGTAGTTTCAATGTCCACTATTGTCGTGTTCCATAATATAGCAACGCACCAGTGCCTATATTATTACAATGCGCCAAATTTTAATCAAATTCGTTTATTCGTTTGAAGCTGCAGAAGTAACAAATATCGTGAACTGTTTAAATTTATGATATATACACGGAATTCGGAAATATCGATCATTGACGCCATGGCGGCAGAATTAAATTACTTGATTATTACTATCTGATGATGAGGTCTTTACATATCGACGCCGGCAGCAAAAAAGGTGTCGATAGAAGAGAAGAAGAAGAGAAGAGTACAAAAAAAGTATGTGGTTAATGGCAAAATTAAAATAAAATTATTTAAAATTATACTTGTGCCGTATTAAAGAAAAGCTATGCTTTTTTTATATGAGAGGTCAACGAACAGGCACACGGGTCTCCTGATAGTAGAAAACAAACGTGGCCTATAGCCAGCGTGAATGTTACAGATGCATTGCTACCGGCTACAAAATCTACCGGCGATCATACCCTTCGGACCGGAACAGGGCAGAGACATTATAGCGACAGTAATATGTAAGGCAACCCAACCCGAGCAAGTTGCTGCACAGCACTACATCACCAGTAAAATTAAAATAGTTTAAGACTATACTTGTACCGTATTAAAGAAAAATATTGAATAGTAAAAGTAAATAAAATTCTTTAAGAATATTAAAGAAAATGAAGTAACTAAATGTAAAAAATTTAAAACAATTCTTAAACCCATACCTGTGCCTTGTTAAACATCCTCAAGTCGACATACATGTTGAGCGCGGACTCATCCCGGCCAGCTGTCTGGAATGATCGGGATGCTTCAGAATACCGACCGCGATACGCCAAAATTTCACCAACAATCGCGCCCCTTTTTTCTCCACTTTCAAATCGTTCCTGAAGCGAAAAAATATATTAAGAAAACTACAAAAGAAACTCTTCATATTAGATATAAAAGAAGAAAAAAGTAATGGGATTCCAACATCAGACCCAAAGATTGGAAACACATGGGAAGTACGCTTTTTTTTTAAAAAAAAGTATATTTTAAATCAATCGGTTCAAAAATGCCGCAAAAATCGATTAACATACCAATACAAAAAAGCTGCAAACGAACACATTATCACGTTCTCTTTTTTCGATGTTAGTTAAAAGTGACTAATAAATTTGGAATAGCAGTGAAAAACAAATGGTTTATTTTCTTCAAAAATCGACATTAATCTATCAAATAATCGATATCGGTACAAAAATGCAGGTATTTTGTAAGCTTCTGACATTCACATCTGTAAATTAGATTTCTGAGTTTAAAAAAAGGACTGTGCATAGCATTGACCTAGGTTCATATTAAAAAAAACTGACAAATAGAATATATACTTGATATCGTCGGCACTTGGTGGAATTCCTGGTATACACACTTTTTCGTAGTAAAAACTTGTACTCATCCACTATACACTTAATCAACACTTTAAGCTACTCTTCAGCCAACCGGTTTCACTTTTTACAGCATCATCAGGGCAGGGCAAGGCAGGCATCAAACTAAAACAGTCTATTTACCTTTAGTTTCAAACTAAAGATAAATAGACTGTTTTAGTTTAAAAAGTTGGGCCGTTTTTAAGTCTGTTTATTTCTAGCGCTTCTAGAGAATTGAGTTTCATGCCTTTATTGAAAGATCAGTTAGACTTAAACAACTCTCCGCTACTCAATTCACATTTTTAAATGTTTAAGGTAACAAGATTTATTTTTAATTATTAACATTTAGACAGATGTTCACAATTAATTTTATTTCCATATTTTTGTCTATTTTCTATTTTTTAATACCTAATTCAAATTATTTTTATTCCTATATTTTCGACAATTTGACTATAGTATTCTCATGTATCGATATTCTGACATTTTATACCGTTTGACATCATTTACATTTTTCCATTTTTTCTAAATTGTATTTTCTATAAGTTGACATATAATTTTATTTTTTAATACAATGACACTTTTCAATCTTACTGTAATCCCTATTTTTGGGGGAAAACTTACTGTGGCATAACTTTGTTGTGGTTTATTTCCAGCTAACATTTTTATATGTGGGCACCGTCAGTATCATCCAACCAAATATGTACTGAACGAACTAAAACAGTCTATTTATCTTTAGTTTCAAAGCCCTGATGATGCTGTAAAAAGTGAAACCGGTTGGCTGAATAGTAGCGTAAAGTGTTGAAAAAAGTGTATAGTGGACGAGTACAGTTGTTTCACTACAAAAAAGGGAGAAAACTGACAAAAACCAAATAGAAAAGAATAACTCTTTATTGTGTACCAAAATACAAAAAAAATAAATACACTTAAAAAAATAAAAACTAAGTGACACAAAGGCGGCCTTATCGCCAAAACAGCGATCGCTTTTAGGCAACCTTATATTAAGGAGACATCATCAAAGAAATGTTGCACGATGGTGCTCTTAATACACGAAAAAGAAATATAATGCACAAAATATCAATTGGAATAAATTTTTTAAGGCAAAGAAAAAGAATAAACTGATTAACTTCAACCAAGTCTGATTGAACGTAGAAAGAGACGTTTAACCATATTTTTAAACACATTGATATTTGGTGCTTTCTTGACTTCCACTGGGAGCGAGTTCTAAAGATTTACTGAAGCGAGGTAAAGTTTTTTTTTTATAATATTGGAAGGCAAACAAGCAGACGGATTTCCTGATGGTAAGAAATTCACGTCGCCTAGAGACACCAAAGGTGGTAATGGTGCGTTGCCAACCTGAGGCCGGGATGTTAGGCCTCGAGCAAAAGTCAGTTTACCGGCTACCTTACCCTCCAACCGGAACACGTCATGACGTTATGGCGGCAGGAATAGGTAAGGCGGTGGTACCAATCCGGGCGAGTCGCTGCTAAACTCTACCACCTAGTCGGAATTCACAGTGTTTGTGACAGTGAGCCTTTGCTCGCCTTTTACGAGCTGCCTGGCAGGAAGGCAGATGGTCTATTCTACAAAGGAGCCCGGACCAA
>NJDD01003775.1:162246-187041 GCA_002245505.1 Calephelis nemesis | reverse complement strand
GGGGGGGAAGATCGAAAAAATGTAAATCTGTACTATTATTTGATTATTATAGGTAGTAGCTGATATAAACGTGTATAATAAACAAATAGACGATATTAAAAATAACTGATTTCAGTTTCTTTGGTAAATTTAGGATCTTGTCAGTTTTTAATCATCTAGAATCAATTTGTGTTATTGTAAAATTTGTTTTTTTTCTGATGTCAAATTTTTGTATACTGTGTTTTTATCATCATTATTCAGGGTTAACTGGGAGAAAATGCTTTTTTGGCATCAAGTTTGCCTTTAGTACATTTATATTAGTGCAACAAAGGATTAAAATAAAATAAACTGATATTTAATGTTGCACAATACATAGTATTAGAATTTGAGTTATCCAAATCTTTTAATTAAATAGAGAGCACCTTTTAAAAAAAATACTAAACACATACCTGTAACTGATCTATCAAAGTGAGATATGTAGTGTTCTCACTTCTTTGGAACGCCTTCTTAGCCACTTCAAAAGAGAGTTCTTCGAGTGCCGCCGAACCGAGGCGCTCCCAATCTAGGGCCGTCACCCCAAGGCAAGCCACAGCGTAAGCATCACTAGTAACATGGAAATGTAATATTTTACTTTAGAAGAAATGTAATATTTTACTTTAGAAACGAAGATTTTTTTATTTGTTTTTATTATATAGGAAGGCAAACAAGCAGACGGATTTCCTGATGGTAAGAAATTTACGCCGCCTTGAGACACCAAAGTGGTAATGATGCGTTACCAACCTGAGGCTGAGATGTTAGGCCTCGAGCAAAAGTATGTTTACCGGCTACCTTACCCTCTAAACCGGAACATGTCATGACGTTATGGCGGCAGGAATAGGTAAGGCGGTGGTACTAATCCGCGTGAGTCGCTGCGAAGCTCTACCACCTAGTCAGATGTCACGGTGTTAGTGACGGTAAGCCTAAAATATGAAGTACTACCAGTACACCTCAGCTTTAAACTTGTTTTTATAGCAAAAGATAACGAGCAAGAACGCGGCTCCGTAGCTGGTAAGAAATAACCGTGGCCTACAGACACCATAGAAGTTGCAGGTGCGTAGCGACGACCTGTGGCCGCGGCGTTAGGTCTAATGTGCAAGTCAACCAGCTACACTACCTTCCAGACCCTTTTTGACACATTAGTCATTCAAAAAAGGCTAGTAAATATAAAAATGTATTATTCTAGACACAGTATCATGAAGAAATGTGGTAATTTTAAATCACTTATAACATTAAAAATAAGGTTATACATCACCAAAGAAGTTCGAGGTTTACATCGACATTGTAGTCTTCATGACACTGACTACACATACACACATATCTTCACGAAAACTGCCTTACAGGGTAGGCAGAGAGTTTAGAGTGCCAAACCTTACGATCCTGACAGCGCCAGACAGCTGTCTTCCATCAAATTCATTACCCTTTTATAAACACACCGGTTTCGGAGACTCTTGACACCAGCCTCGAATGATATCCGAGTGATCTGATCGTCGAATGTCAACCTTCGTCTTCCCGGGTACCTACATCTGTCCACATTAGCATTGTTTATCTGCTTTGTCAACATTTTATCTATCATTCTTCCACGTGACTGAACCAGTGGAGTAAGACCTTTCTCATTTTAACACCAACACTTTCAATCCCAATTTTTCGGATCTCACTGTTACGAATGCGGTCAGCGAGCACTACACCATAGACTTTCCGTAGCGTTCTTATTTCGACCGCATTTACCTACTCTTCGCTTCATCTGACATACCTTACCTTTTGCTTCTATACAACAACTTTGGGATGAGCACAGAATTATGCAATTACACTAAAATAGTCTGTTAGTACTAACGTAAACTTAAACCTCGAAGTGCTTTAATCTAGCGGTGCGGTAACGGTAAATATTTAAATTGTAAATCCTTATTATTAAGAAGATATGTAACACTTTTATCAAACTATTTTAAAGAGTTCCAGCGGAAGAAGAAAAAAACTTTCACTTAATAACCGCCAGCGACACCTGGTGGATATACGAAAATTATAAATGCGAAACAAGAAAACATGTTTGTATGTTACTTTATCACGACTAAACCACTGCGTCAATTTTGATAAAATGTAATATGCATATTATAGTTAGTTAAAGACCTGAGTCCTGGGTCGCCTCTGTGGTGTAACGGTCCGGGTGTTGGACTTGACTGCATGAGGTCCCGGGTTCGAATCCCGGGTCGACCAACAAAAAGAAAATTGGATTTTTCCAATTTTCTAATTGGATTTTTCCAATTTTCTAATAAAAAAAAATGTTGGTCGGGATTGGAAATGTGCCCGGTTGGCGATAGGCTTGCCACCTATCACATTATGGGACTTAGTATCTTCGGCTAGTCGTGGGTGACCTGGTTGTGCCTCTGCCTACCTCTTCGGGGATATGGGCGTGAGATACTTTAAAGACCTGAGTTCAACCATAGGCTACATTTATTTTAAAAAAACAATCCCCGAAGTAAGATAACGAGGTATGAAAGTTAGTACGAAAATCATTTCTTCGCTTACGAAGTGGGACATAAACAGCTAACCTTCTTATATATAAAAACGAATTGCTATCTCCCTGGAATATCGCATCACGCCCACACGAACATGCAATTTTTTATTGAAACTAAAAGTTTGTTATAATCAGGAGGAAAAATATCAATATTCATAATTCTGTCAGGCCGTTCATTATAAAATAAGTTATAAGAAACTTACTTGAACGATTTCTGTTGTATATATTGATGTACCGCATGAGAAAGCGGCACGTTAATTGTTTGCATTGAGTTTGATTGCAAACAAAATACACGACCTCCCTGAAAATAAAAATGCACTGTTGTAAATTCCGATGGCAATAAAATAAGAAAAGTCTTAAATATTGGCAGAGACGAAGCCTAGGCCGACAAACATGTGATTGAGGTCTTCTTTGTTACTGCCCGAGCTGTGTATGTTATTTTTTGTACGGAGCCGGTAAGTAAGAACTTAGATAAGCGCAGCGAAAGAAAAGTTCTACCCACCTAGAGGGCAGAGTAGTAGCTTACATACAAAAGGGCTCGAAATGAGAAATGGCTCAGATTATTGTTGGTAATTGTTGGCCGAGGCAAAGCCAAGTTCAAAAAATGTGTAATCTGAGGCTTAATTAATTTCCAAGGTGTGTTTATAATTTTACTGCCCAAAGAAGCCGAAAAGTGGCAATTTCTTTTAAAGGAATGTTGCTATTCGGCCGGATAGCCATCATGTAATACTTTTTTTTTAATTTATTTTCAATAATTTTTCATAACATTACACAATTTTGTTTAATAAAAACTTTACACGAAAACCTATAGAGGTTTATCTGTGTAAGTGAGCCGTTCTCGTGTCTGATTTACAATTTAACTGGTCTTAAGATAAGGATTTTCTAAATAAAATATTTTCAGTAATGACCCATGTTATTTCTTGATGTCTAAATATATATTACATTTGCTTTAAAACATGGTTTTTGAACTATTTGGATTACATTATTATTTAAATATACTTTATAAAATTCAAGTAATTATAAAAAAAGAAAAAATGTGTATTTATAGAGAAATATAATATGTATATATGTAGCATCTCCAATTTGTTTAAGATGTTCTGATTATGAATCTTCTGTCTCTGTGATATTGGCACTCATTTTTCAGCCCGGAGGGTAGCCGGTGGACTTCCACAATAATTCTAACAGCTCGACCACTATGTGCCTATTACCCTCTGAACTAGTTATGTTGTTTATAGGTGGGTTTCCTAACATCAGCAGAGTGCTTAAGAGACGTGTACTGGCTCACTGACTTATCACATAAAAAAATTGGTACGCACTACATGTATATCATACCATTAGAAAACGTATGTTTGTTTAATGATCCTAAACAAAATAATAAATAATAGTTTAAAAAAACTAAAAAACACGCTTTTTATAAAAAACCGAACTAAAAAATAGAAAAAAATTTTTAATAAATTTAAATTAAGAAAATAGTGTTAAAAATTTCAATGAATATAAATTAATAATAGTGTAAATAAAAAAAATATTTAAAAAAAAAGCGTGGGGTGCATGGTGTCAATAGTTATAAATATTTTATTGACAGATATGAGTAGAGTGATTATCACTTCGATAATATCTTAAAAAGCAACCCACGCTTTTTTTTCGCCGTATTTTGGCAACTATTTCTAGTATTATAGCCTTGTTAGTTAAAGGAATCA
Organism: Calephelis nemesis; assembly: GCA_002245505.1. Classification (NCBI taxonomy): domain Eukaryota; kingdom Metazoa; phylum Arthropoda; class Insecta; order Lepidoptera; family Riodinidae; genus Calephelis; species Calephelis nemesis. Next base: position 182,817 of record NJDD01003775.1, on the reverse strand, counting down.
AGATATTTTGCATGCTATTGTCGAGATAATTTAACGGAGATTGATTCTACACTTGCTAAAAATTAATTTGGTGCAATAGAAACGGAAAAAAATATCAAAATAGGTCAAAAAAAAATTCTGTACGTTATGTGTGAAACTCCGGAAACACTGTAACTTATGAAAAAATCAATTATTTGAGTCAGATTTTTTTAATTCTTATCGACAATTGTAGATCATCGAATGCGAATGGCTAATTAATTCAGTGTCGTTTAATGTATCCATGTAAAATTAACATGGATGGTGATATATCTATATCTATAAATATTATGTACATTTATTTTATTTCTTTTTGTTTTGATTTTTTCTTTGTTTTTTTTTAATATTTAATAATTAAATGAACATTATGAGTCGTGCACTTCTGGATTTTCCAAACTTTTTATTTTTTCTAATCGACTATTAATTCCGTGATACCTACATATAAGTAACCGTAATTATTTTCAGTTGTCAATCTATTAAGTCTCAGACTTAATGGTATAAGTTTATTGCCGAACAAGTGATATCTACAAGTCTTACTACGTGTTACTTCGTAATCGAATCATTTAATCTAATGCTTCTCTGTTACATGGGGTTTGACCTGTTAGCTTTAAGCAATCGAGTTCTTCAATTCGAATTCCGTCTAATTATAGTTTAAAAAAATTAAAAAATCACGCTTTTATAAAGAAACCAAAGTAAAAAGTAAATAAAAATTAACATCTAGTCCTCCCTTATCGACTGTAGAGAAAAATTATAGAAAATTTTAATCAATTTTCTTACCATATCGACTATAAATGAAAATTTTAAAATTAACAAAAATCATATTTTGCAAATTGAAAAATGGAATAATTTTATCAAATTAGAGTATTGTCATCGGTCCTCAATAAATCTACAAAGTTTGAACGAAATTTGGCCGTTTAAAGTGGGTCAAAATCGCGCCCAAAGAAGTCGGTTACAAACAAACATACAGGTGAAGCTAATAAAAAGCGTGTAAAAATTATCCACACTACAATAAATTTCAGTGCAATAGAAAATATTCTCTTTAGTCTTAATAAACGGGTGTGTTTCGTTTTACTAAAAATTACTGCAAACAGAAAAAATATAAGAATAGACGTTTGGCACTCGGAGACTACCGCAGTAAAGCTATTGCATAAGCAAGCATGAGTCAACAGATGGCTGGTCGAAGAGGGGGATTAGGCATGCGCAGTAACGCCGAGATAACCAATCCCACTTAGAGGCGAGTTAATGAACTAAAGAGACAAGCGTGATAAAAAAGTCATTAAAAGTTCTGCTATTCATCGATAGATGGCAAAACTAAAAAGTATCACCGCTGTGCCGGTCAGAGTGGGGGATGTTAGTTATTTTCGTTACGGAATTTCTGGATTCGGATTTCTGTATCCACGCTCAAGGCCCGCGGTAGTAGCTTTGTAATAGCTTAAAATTTGTGTCTGCCTGTAATTACTTTAGGTTTGTGCATTTCATTTTCTTTATTATTATTGTGTTGTGGCAAAACACAAGTATTATTTAAAGAATTTTACCTGGAATCCAACTACGGAGCCAGCCAGTGGTTGTGTGGCGGGTGGGAAGTGGCCAGCTTTTATAGAAAGTAAGCCTGCACCAGACAAACATAATAGTTCATCGCACCAAGAATTCCAAGACACTGATGATACATTCTCTTCCTAGGAAAAATACAAAAATAATTATACTTAACTGAATATCGGTATTCCGATATTACGAATTACACAGAACGAATAATGGTTCGTTTTATGTTTTTTTTTACTTATTAAGATTGCGTTAAGAAAGGCTATTTAAAAAAATCTGACGATCAAAACATTTTCAATACTTCAATGTTGCAATACTCTTTATAATTTTTTTTCCAAAATTCAAAGGAGCTCTGGACTGCTAAAGGATCAAAGGATTCATTACGAGAGTAGGTGTGAGGACTGGTATACATAACATTTTATATAAGAAACTAGCTGACCCGGAAGACGTTGGTATGTTATTTTTTTTCCTGATTTTTGTAAAAAAAATTGGGTGAGTCACTCTTATAACTCAGGAATATGGAAAAAAAGGGATAATAGTCGATTCTCAGACCTTCTAAGTATAAATATAAAATTTGGTGAAAATCGGTATAGCCGTTTCGGAGGAGTCCGCTAACTAGCACTGTGACATGAGAATTTTATATTTTTTCACGTACAATAAATGGACTTTTACTTAACACAGTCTCAGTCCAGTTTTTAATTTTATAACATACTAGTTCCATGTCCCGGCTACGCACGAATGGACAAAATTCTACATTTGATGCATATAAGTCTTCGTCTTGAATCACTCTATCAAAAACCGCTTTAAATTACATTGCGTAGTTTTTTAAGATTTAAGCATACATAGAACAGACAGCGGAAAGCGACTCTGTTTTATACTATTTAGTGATAGTCTTCAAAAAACTTTAACTTGAATTTTGATCAAACTTTGTTACCTGTACTGTTTTAAGGCAATATTTTAAATGTTCTGATCGTTCTTCTGTTATTTTTGATGGAGAAATATCGATTCAGGCGCTCATGGGTTATAGATATTGCAAAATACACTATTTTAATTCTATTCAAAAAGTATAAATAAAAAAATGCACAATAGGCACATCGGAACTGTCCGATAAAATGAGTGCACAATTTGAAATTATGCACTCATTTATCTATACACAGATAAAGTTATAAAAACTTTATGTCAAGCACTCAAGGCTGGGTTAGCAAATATCCAACCTTATTTTGATTGCCCAGAAATTTGTGGTACGGTGGTAGTACAAGGCAGATAGTTTAAGATCTTGGTTGCTGGGGAGTTGGTTTTGCTGTTTCTTCACTTGACCTATGCCTAAGCCCAAGCAGGTTTGGAAAAGGTTTACAGATAATACAATTACATTTCGTTACATCTTTATTTTTTTTAATTTTAAATAATGAAACTTGTAATAAATATAAATAATTTATATAAATGAATCCACATTTCGAGTGGTCGCTTGAACAATTAGAACAAAAAAACCGGGAAATTAGGAAAAACAATACCTTATTTTTTTCCATACCTATACGAAATTTAAGCTCCTATCTAATGTCAAGCGACACAAAGTTCGCCAGGTCGGCTATTTTTTTATAAATATTTAAACATCAAAATGTAGTAGAACATGTACTATAATCTATACTCAAACATTTTTGTGACATCTTATTGGCTCAGATATTCCACAAATAAATTATTTCTAATTAGTGACGCCTAAGTGCCAGTTATGTCCGAAACTTGGATTTTTATTTGTATATAATGTAAATAAGTGGCCAAAAAGATAACACTTTTAATATAATTCCGAAAATTTAAATCACAAGAATTATTCAAAAAAATCCACAGCCGGCATATAAATTTGAGCAAAATCAATTAAATAACAGCGAAAATAACTCCAATGCTGGGAAGTGCTACTTACCGTATAAAGTAGTTCTCCAGTCAGCAAGTTATAGACTCGACACTCGGAAGCTTCGTCGACCACCGCCAAACGACCCCTGGAGGCGCTAACGTCGAGACACCTCACACTAGCCGGGGTCACCAGTATCATCTTTGCACTGCCATTGCTAGGTTCCACTTGCCAAATCTACAAAAAGCAAAAATAGTAAAAGCAAGCTATACATAAGCTCAGACCAATAAAAAAGTATACAAGGGGCCTTCACATACAAATGCGAACGAAAAATTGAAGAAAACATTTTGCTATGAGTGTGTAGGGCAAGCGGAATATAGTATAGGCACATAGGCACACGCTATGAAATCGGACCATTGACCTCTAAGTATATGGACATGAAATAGTTACCAATAAAGTCTGCCGCTGGCTACTCAATATGGCTGCCATTTGACATTACTAAGACTGTCCAAAAAACGTAAAGTATCGATATCGATACATAATCCATAATCTTAAAATCAAAAATTTTCATTAAACCCCCGACAAACCAACTTTTACGATAGTTACGTTTCCAACGATAAACACACACTATCGCACACATTTTGATGTGCTTTAGGCAAACTCCAAATATAATAAAACACAATACAGTCAACTTTTAAAAAGTATGATCAATCAGCAACTTCCCAGTTCTTTCATTAGTCAAGGTATTCACTATAATATTTATTGCGTCTATAGATCACGGTTCTATTTTATCATCGCCATGTGCTTGTCCGCACACTTATTACGTAAAATACCAATTTTCGATTTCGACAAAATTTGGTTTAGTAATTGTTTTGTCGACACTTTAAAGAAATATATCTAAATAACATTATCACTCTGGCAAAGCCGCGGGCAACAGTACAAAACAAAGTTTGCGTCAGAAAAGGTAGTATTTCGATATCGATACATGATCTATTAATGTAGATATGAATTATTATTTAACTCTCGATTGAAATTGCTACTAATGTATAGCTACTCAGCTGCCTTATAAATAGGGAAATGCAATGAAAAGAAAGAAATAACATTCTTTCACTTTTCACCAGCATTTTTTTTTTAATTGTGATATGCAAATATGTTTACTTTTACATTAGTTAACTCTTTATTTTTATTACAATATTCATTATCATTATAAAAAAAATGTGATCAGATTATATTCAAACCACTTTCCTAACTTAAAAGTGAGCACTTTAAATAATTCTTATAACGATAGACCATGATTAATATTTTCAGTGGAAATGGTATACATTTTTATCTTGTTTAAATATTCTTTTCTGGGAACGTAAAATAAAATGTCGACAATTGTAATAGTATACTTCACTATAAAAATTGACCACTAAATATGGATTCTTGGCAAGCCTGACAACTGTCATAACGTCAATTTAATTCGACGCCAAAATGAGCATAGACAAAAATGTCGTTATCTCTTTCGGCGTACATAATATCAACATTTGTTAAAAAGAGACAAAGAGATGTTGTTAAGATATATGTCGATTCCAACGGTATTTATACAACTAAATTTGCTATATAACATTGTTGCACTTCTTTATATATTCCTATTTCTATGAATCGGACACGTGCATAAGAAAGGGTTGCAAGCGTTGAACTTCAAAACACCTCATATTTTTACTAATGCCACAGATACAAAAATAAATTTGTATACATTACGAAGTATTTTTTAAATTAAAATTTTGATGAGATGTTATTGCACAACATGGAAATAGTATTTTCATTCGACAAAAAGCTGAAGTTTTATATTCGACGTATATATTTTTTTGTACATTAGACAACATTATTCTGATTTTTTTTTACGATTTGAAGTGACCTTTTTCTGTTAAGAAAAGAAAAGAAAAAATAATTATTTGCGGAATATGAGTGTTACAAAGATGTTATAAAATTATTTAAGCATTCCAACATATCCTACCAACTTGTGGTGTGCAAATAATTTAATAAGTTTTAATCATATTACTAATTTTAATTACTTAGTTACTATCTATACACCGTATTTTGTATTTATTACTTGATTATTTATTAATAGAAACAATTTTTAGAATGTTAATTATTTTGTCCCTATCTACCGTAAACTACCACCGTTTCCAAACCTAGCCAGACAGGAGAAGAAACGGCAAAACAAATATAAACATATAGTACTACATAAACATATAGTACATATATCGAAATCAGTCCCACATTAATTTGGAATTATTATACAATAATTAAATAAATTATTATACAATAATTAAATAAATTAAGTAAAGTATTAGTTAGTAAGCAATGTTTGAAATCATTTTTTATTTTTATTATGCAAATAATTAACAGGAAAACGACTTTTCTGATGACAAAATGCCTCCTAAGGATATCGTCTTATTGACACAATAAAATACCACGCACAGAGACAATACCCCAAAATAAAACACGATAATATTAATACACAGACCAAATCTACCTTTGATTGCAACGTTATTATAAGTTTTAATGTAGCGTTAATGTATCACAGTTTTTAAAATGAAGCGAACAACCAACACAATTTGCTTTGTTTTTATTCATATAACACAGCTCTCCGAGCGTTGATCCGGGTCGGCCGGATAAAATAAACCTTCTACCTTTTTTGCAAGTAATTCATAAGAGATCATAAAAATAAATAGGTCAGGTCAAGACCACTGGTCGGTGAGTGCCAGGCACCAACTCATTCGAGTAGGGATCCACCATCTCACCTATTCCTGCCGCTGTATTGAGTGACATGTTCTGGTACAGAGGATAGAGTTATACTTGAACAATAACTAGCCTAACACATCGGACAAGAGACAGTGGATAGAGTTATACTTGAACAATAACTAGCCTAACACATCGGACAAGAGACAGTGGATAGAGTTATACTTGAACAATAACTAGCCTAACACATCGGTCAAGAGACAGTGAAGGACTAACAAAATATATGGTGTCACTCTTATCTCATATCTTACTTTTCGCTCTTATCAGAAAAAATAATAAATTGTTAATTCCTTATTCGTTTTCACCCATGCCAATAAAAAAAAATAAAAAAAGGTAACGATCCAAAGATTATCTGCTTTGTACTTACTTGTCCATTCAGCAGTCCCAACAATAAAACTTCTTCAAAGTATAGCGTAGTTACTTTTACATATCGAATCGGTGCTGGGACTATCCAAGATCTCGGCGGTTTAGTTCCAACCATTGTTAATTTGGTATCCTAATATATAGAAGAATTAAATTAAAACCACAATGACTTTTATTGGTAATGCTAATAATAGAGCATTTGCAAGCACAATCAAAAGAATTATATGGTTATTCACACCCACATTCCTAATTATAAATTTCCAGTAATTATAAATCAATACACATACACACATATCTTCACGCCTAGTCTCTTACGCGTTAGACACAGAGTAACAAGTGCTAAACCTCACGATCCTGGCAAACTTGCCTAGCTTCCTCTACGTTCATAACCCTTTTCATAGAAACATATCGGTTTTGGAGACTCTTGACACCGCCTTCGGCTATCACCCGAGCGATTTAGAATTGATATTGAAATTTTGATCGTGGAATGTCAGCCCTGGTCTCCCCGGGTACTTACATCCTTCCACATTCGCATTGTATATCTGCTTTTGTCAATCTTTCACCTGTCTTTCTTTCCACATGACCGAACCAGCAGAGTTCTTTCGATCTCACTCTTTCTCAGATCTCGTTGTCACGAATGCACATGCAAATGCAAAGCCAATCAATCGATATGACAACAATATACAGAAAAAAAACACTGAAGCTACATTTTAAATCTAAAACCGAGTTGGTATTAAGGCGTGTTAAGGTACTCAAAAATAAGAAAGTTAATCGGCTAGATTGCTCTTCGAAAATTTAATACAACTAGTGGTCGCCCGTTGGTCGAAATTCGACCACAATAAATTTTAATAACTTGTTGATAATAACGGCATCTTCATTTCTTAAGACCAACTACTTCGTTTCCAAACTATTTAGTGCGCCATCTGTGATATTTTATCGTTATCATCTATACACTTATTTGTGTATGTCAAATGCATGGTAGTGTGGGTATTGTTCTATTTATTGATTTAATGTACTTCATAAGCATTATTATTGAAAATTATTAGCGTTCTGCACTTCTCCTACTCATGAACTATAAGTGTGCCAAATTTTATGCTCCTGCGTCCGCGCAATTTTTGTAAAAAGGAGTCCAAAGTTTTGGCATCACGTAGTAATACATAGAATTCAAGTATAAGAGCAAGATTGACAACTAGTATTACTTTGAAACATAAATACCTGGCAGAGAAGTAAAAAGTCACTGGTGGATACTAATAATGAACATTCAGTCTTTTGTGCAAGCTTTTCTCTAACCCGATATAGCATACCCTCTGTGTCGTTTTGTTCATATATCACAACTCGTTCTGGCAACTGCACCTGGAATTTGAGGATATGATTTATCAGTAAATGACAAAGTATCACTAAAATGACAATTTAATGTAAATTTTGTTTTATTTGGTCATTGAATCACAATTATTACTACTACTACTACTACTAATATATGTATAGCGGAAAACTATAAGCGTTTACCCTAAAAAAGGCGTATTTTTTTTTTGTTTTCAGTTATAATTTAGTAAACTATTCTCATACAGTTTTAACGCCATCATAAGAAAATATAGTCGTAGTTTAATCGTAAATCTTGAATTTCGAGTTTATATTAAGTAAAATTAGTAAACTTGGTTGCATTTCGTACAATTTGGTTCAGTGAAAGTGCAGAAATGAAATAATCGTGAAGAAATTAGTGTATCGTGTATTTCCTCGTTGCCGCCAAATCTCATTAATTAAGCTTGAGTAATAAAGCTACCGCTTTATTCAAGATCCTGACTTTCTTTGAAGTGTTTTGAATAATTTAAAGTGATTTTGTTAAATCGGTAAATTTTAAAAAAAACTTGATGCAAATTTCAACTTGACTAATGGCAAATGCTAACGCTATTAACTAAAACTAAAGAAAGAAGAAAGAATCAAGAAATAATACGAACATATATTTAGACTATTGTACTACATGATGGAGAAGCATGCATCTAAAGCACAAGTGTGAACAGTGCACAAAGAGTTTAGGAGAATAAAAGCGTTTGATGTGTGGCGTTGAAGAATAATGAACTGCAACACCTGGTCCAAGTACCAAATTACCATAATTTGCTGGAAAGAATGAAGGAGAAAAAAATATGATCGGCTTCTTGCTCTGATACGAACTTATTGAAAAAACCAAATAAGTAAAAGAAAGCAAAAGTGAAAGGAGGAGACCTAGAAAAAAGATAAATCAGAAAAAGAGATATGTAGGTGTAGTTTACAATAAGTAGTAGAAAGAGACAGAAAGGGGGGATGGAGTTGGAATGGAGATTGCTTCGCCGAAGATGCTCTGTTATAATTTAGGCAGAACGTAATAATTATAGAGAAAGCCAGAGAAATAATTATTGGGATCAAAAACGGATCAGATTGTTAAAACCACGTTTTTAAATTGTTTAAAATGCAACAGTGTTACATAATAATAAGCTTAAATCGACTGCTTTATGATGCAACATTAAAAAACATTATTTTGTTGTGCATAATTAAAAACACTTACAGCCAATCGACGTTTATATATTGCGATCTTCTGCACTCTATCATGACATTTTATCCGTACTTTGTTCCCAGTAGTCAAATGTTGTATTATAACATCAGTCATATTCTCCCTATATGCGTATCGATCTTGGTACAACCCATGGACCGTATTAAATACAAGTTGGTAACACCACAATGTCCCATCTTGACATGCAACAGCCTGCAAGAAATCTATACATATAAAAAACAGTCATAAAACTAACTTGGTACATGAATAATATTTTCATATATAAATAATATTTTCATCAATAAAAAGCTCAGGTTGGCAACGCACCATTACCACCTTTGGTGTCTCTAGGCGGCGTAAATTTCTTACCGTCGGGAAATCCGTCTGCTTTCAATATTACAAAAAATAATTAGCTTATGGTACACAAATGCAATCTAATAGCTTCGGAGTGATTCTGCCTTCCAATACCACAAAAAAAAACAATATTTTCATCATTTCTTAAAGTTGGGAAATCCGTCTGCTTGTGCGCCTTTCAATATCACAAAAAAAAGTTAGCTTATGGTACACAAATGCAATCTAATAGCTTTGGAGCGATTCTGCCTTCCAATATCATAAAAAAAAATAAAAAAAATAATTGCCACGTAAAGTATACAGGAAACAAATTTCGAAACGAGGGTTATTACATTTATTAAATGTTGTATATTAGTAGCTTATTACCGAGCCAATATTTAGGATATTGTTTACTGTGGGGAAAATCATTTGTTTTCTGTGACCACGAAAAGTCACTTCAACGCATGAACTAAATCGTAGGCAACAGCTAGTATTTGAAATTAAGCTAGTAGTAAGTAAGTAGCTGAAATTCCAGTGGCTTAGCATCAACAAAACTTTAGGCTTTTTGTTAACCAGTTTGAGAATGTAAACCCTATGAATATCGTATGTAGTACATCTCAGTAACGAATGGGTTAAATTATTTATTAAATTTTTAACAGATCTTGTATTTTTTTAATAATTAACTCCCGGCTAGTTTTCCCTCCAAATACTTTCGACAAGTGTAAAGTTATTTTCTACCTCCGAAACACGTATTGGTATCAAAATTTCAAACTGAAGCCATTGCTAAAATGTGATATACTTTAACATCTGTTAAGACAGTCCCTATGAGGCTTAATCAAAAATCTGACTACATGACCCTGTCTACTTAAAATTATGCAATTACTTAATATAAGTAAAAGAAAAAGTCTTGCAAAATATTAAAGCCTACTCAGCATAAAAAAAAAACATAAATTTTGTCTTCTAAGAAAATAAAATTGTAAAAATGTTAATTGTTGATCATACCAGAGTATTGTGTGATGCTGAAGGTGCTATCGACCAAACCCACTCCAAAGGTGTAGAAAATATTGGAATTCCCTCCAATGTCAACACTGCCCAACCACCCACACCCCCCACTAACACAAGAGCTCCTAATAATGATATTGACAAAGCTGAAATACCTGTAAAATAAAAACAGACAAATAAATGAAATGGAAATGTATGTAATGACAAAACATTGCTTTTAATGCAAAAAATTGTTTTTGTTAGTATTTATTATTGGAAAAACTAATTAACTAAATTTACTAACTCTGAATGCACACAGGTTTTTATAAATCTTAGCTATGAATCATAAGATTGTACGATCCAAAATATGTTTCTAGGAGTACTATTGTAGTGGATCGTTCAGTAATATATTAAAGGAATCTACTCCTACCATACTCTGTTAATAAATAGCTATTCAGGAACCTAATGAAATTCTGTTTTCGCCTCTGTAGTCTAGCCGTCCTATGTTGAACTTCACATCAGAAATAATTTATTTTTCAATTTTCATTTAAAACCAACATCTTCTAGTATTAGATATGTGCCCATGGGCGAAAATTTTGCCACCTAATCACATTTTGGTACTTAGTGTCTTCAGCTAATCGTGGGTGCCATGGTTGTTCTTCTACCTACCACTTCATGGAATACGGGATGGACACTTTTCTCTAAAACTGATTCCGTTTTTTAAGTGGGTTTTAATTTGGTATTCCTACACTATACATAAAAACATATCTTTACACAGGCACAGAATATTGATAGCCAAATCTTACGATCCTGGCAGACCTGCCTGCCTTCCTCTATAATTACACTTTTTACACAAACACGATGGTTTCGGTGATTCTTCGGCTAGGCGTGGGTGCCACCGTTGGTTAACACCCGATTTGACCGTGTAACTTAAGTCCACCTTGTCCTCCCCGGATCCCTACTCCATCCATCCAAACTCTCTTTGTACATCTGCTTCGTCAATCTTTCATCTGTCATTCTTTCCACATGAACAAAAAAACTGAGTAAGCCCATTCTCGTTTTAGCACCAACACTCTGTTTTAATTTCGCTCTTTCTCGGATCTCACTATTACGAATGTGGTAAGCGAGAGTCACACCACAGATTTTCCATAGCACTCTTATTTTGACCGCATTTATCCTACTCTCATGCTTTTCTCATACCCAACTCTCGCTTCTAAACAATATTGGGATTAAAAACTTGTTTTGGCACATAAAAGCAATTCTAATTTTCATCCATCCATCTATATGTTTTTATGAAATCTAATTTCTACAAAATATATAATAGGTACGTAATATTAAAACCTTAAACTCGGCACTTAAGCCACTATCATATCTCAGAAATCTTTACAATGTCATGGGAAGCTTAAGATATGCTTACCTATATTTCTTTCTTTCAAAATCTGTTGTCCTTGCATGTTGTAAAACGATAGGGTGTCATTCCAATCTGTAACTAGCAATGATGCTTTTGAAAAGGCAACCGCCCAAATTGGTGCCTCTCTTGTTATTCTGAGTGCTTCATCTCCAAGCTTTGAATAAAAAAAATCATGATCTACACATATACTGTGTTACAAGTATTATATTATTTTTACGATATTGCGAGGCAAGCAAGCAGACGAATTTCTTGATGGTAAGAAATTCATCCGACTAGAGATATCAAAGGTGGAAATAGTGCCTTGCCAAGCTGAGGCCGAATTGTTAGGCCTCGTGCAAAAGTAAGTTTACTGTCTACCATATCCTTTAACCGGAATACATCGACGGCAAACGCTGACGTTATGGCGGCGGGAATAGGTAAGGCGGTGGTACTAATCCAAGAGAGTCACTGCGAAACTCTACCACCTACTCAGACGTCATAGTATTAGTGACCGTAAGCATAGATGATCTTTTTTGCAAAGGAGCTCGGACCAACATGGTTTATTTATATAACACATAAAATAAGTATATGTTTGTGTTATTTCATAGGAATCTTCCGGACTATGATTAACACATAAAAAAGAAATGAGTGAAATAGTTCCACCAAATCACTTGAGGTGCAATAACAAGGAGAAATAGCAATGCATTTTAAAATATAAAGGAAAATTAGTTATTTCTAAACCTCAGTATGTTCCACAGATAATAAAAAAATAAAACTTTATTGAAACTCAATACAGATCATTCAGATAATCACCTTGTCTTTTATTAGAACCATCCCATTAGCTAAACCAATGGCAAGGTGTTGGCCAGTTGGAGACCATGCGCAACATGTGATCCGACCAGATACTTTGAACTTTTGAACAGCTTTCACATCTGCTGACCAGAATGCATAGTCAGATAAAGCACAAGATGCCAGATGGAATGTAGTAGGATTATATGCTAAACACTGAATTGCTTCACTATGCCTGCAAAAAAGCAATGATAACTATAGGAAATGTCCCAATTAATTTTACACAATAATATTAGTAACCAAAATGTGAAATCAAATGCAGCTGCCATCTATTAACATTCTAAAAAGTCTGTAATCTTCAATCTCCATCCAAATAAAATGACTGAAGTGTCTATGTTTGACAATACTACACAGGAAATTCGGTTATACTGGAAATTATGCTACGCAGCATAGATTTTGGCTTGGATTTAGGGTTTTTTAGAAGATTTACAAGGATGACCTTATACTGCTTGTTTCTTTTGCTTTTGGAATTCACGCCACCTCTAATTATCACAGGGATGAAATATTTTTGGTACAATAAAGCATGTTAATAGATAGATTAATTAATTTAAAAAAAAAATGTTGCTTAGTATTTTTAGGTAAATACATGTTGACTTGTCCCCTTGTAAAACTTAAAAGTTCCAAATTTTTAAACAACAAATTAGAAAAATTAAGAAAACATTTTATAAAAAAATGTTGCAAAATTTAAAATGTAGCTCCTAAAAAAGCAAATAAAGTTTATGATTTTTTTATGGCTTGTTAAGGTTATAAGGGAAAATAAATTTTAATTATTAGCTATTTTACAAAAGCTAAGTGGATTTGATTGAACACAAAATACATTTTATTTACATTTTATTATATAGCTTTGTACTATACTAAGTTATAGATTACTAAGATTCCTAATAATCCTCACATTTTATTTGTATACTCACAGGTAAAAAAAGTAAAGTAATCAGTAATAAATGAAACAGAAGAAAATAGAATGTATGACATAGGGAGGCAAAATATGGAAAATTTGAGATAAAGTGTTGACTAAACACTGAATAACTTTATAGAATTTAGTTCTTCACATTTTCTTTGCTTCTGTAGGTGTATCTAAATTCTTTGCAATCAGTCAATCTGTTTGATTGCTTCAAATTTATTAAAAAAAAAAACTTACGAGTACTTCAGAATCCCTTCCATTTTTGATGTCCATATGATAACATTTTTGTCTGCACTCCCACTAGCAAATTTTTTTCCATCATTGCAATATGCCACTGCATGAACTGGTCCTTTGTGAGCCTGCAAAAGTTGAACTAGGGCTCCATCTCTGGGGTCATATACCATAACTTTTTCTCCGGCACCAACAATAAGTTGAGTCCCATCTGGGCTGTAGCATATTGATTGAACACTGGAAATGCAATTTATTTTCTCATTACCAGCCTATAAAAACCAGTTACATAACTATAAAAATAATTGTGTACTAGTTGAATGTGTCTTGTAAGAGTTTTTACACAAGTTAACAAAATTGATAATCTTATCCTTTTGACAACAACAAAAAAGTTCTCCAACCATTACTGTATATCAGATACCAAAAAAGTCTAGCCTTTTGTTACTTTAAAGTCTTATAATAGACATGTTTCAAAAGAACACAATTGTATGTCAGTAACCAAGAGTTTAAATCTTTTGTTCTTTACTAACATATATAATAGTTAGCTTTAAATGGTTATTATGACAGTATTCATCAAACCCAACTACATCTGTGTTAAAGAGGTTAGTATACATGCTTAACCCTAGGGGCAAGTATTGAACATCTATTTGGTTTATTGAATTAAATGATATAAAAGAATAAATAGACAGATTATAAGGTAATTTACCTATAATAGGCTAATGTACCAATTAATTTGAAAGGAGTGTTGTTTGTAGAGTACCAGTGTCTGAAGGTACACAGCTTGCCCTATATCATTCATCCACCTAGCAGTTTTTTTTTCTGTTAAAGACAGGCATTTTTGCGACAGTAAGAGATGCCTGTAAATTTTGATCTTGGTAGCAATTAAATTTATTACTGCATACTGTTGCCTGCCTGTTCCCACAGGAACATCTGTGTCAAAACTCTACTGTGTGCTAATAAAAGTTACCCTCTATGTGGGTGCTAAATTTCATGAAAATCGATTCAACCGTTTTTGCATGAACAAATATAGACACTTTTGCATTGATAATATTTATAGGATTTATATCATCTCTGCATTACTTTTGTTGATAAACACTCATAATACAAACTCATTATAGCCCGATGAAGTTGTATAAACCTCCCAGTTAGCAACATATTAGCCATTTTTAAAAAAAAACAAGTTCATAATTTGATTACTTTAGATTTTGAGCGATAATGCATGATTTACGCGTTATGTGACAACCAAGGTAAATGGGTTCTAACACATAGAATAATATTAATAAGCACTACACAAATGCCTGCCTCTGTCAGGAATCATTCCAGAACCTCTGCATTTGTCGGTGGATTTAGGTGTGTATGCTAGACTCTCAGCCAACAAGGTGATCAATTCAGGAAGGAACAATATTTTTATGTATAAGATTATAATTCAAATAAATAGGTTTGTAATAAATTTAAGCTCAAGCTCAAAAATATTTATTATTATTTGAATTTACCAAGGTGTTTAGGTGACAAATAATTATAATTAACAAATGTAATGAATTGCAACAATACTTTTTTAACTATCTATCTCTACTAATCTATAGAGGGTCCAATTTAAGACATGAATTATTATTTATTTATAAACTACAGGCCTAGAAGACTGCAATATAGCTGTTTCAATATCACACTCAAAAAACCTAGAATTATGTTAAAAAAGAACTAGGATAAACAACTACGTGCTACATACATATATTCCTTTCAGGGTAGGCAGAGACATGCTAAGCATCACTACATAGTATAAAACTAAGTCGCTTCCTCTGCCCCTTTGTGTGCTTAAATCTTTAAAACTACGCAACGGATTTTGATGCAGTTTTTTAATAGATAAATTGATTGAAGAGGAAGGTTTACATGTGTATATTTTATACCGGTGTGAAGAAGGGCCGGGCCGCTAATATGTTGTAAAGAAATAAATCAAAAAGGATCCCTCACAGCAATAAAAGATTTTCATTACTATATAAGTGAACATAAAATTACCTTGAAAATTCCACTTTATCAGCTTCATGAATTTTATTAACCCATTTTGGAACTGTTCTCATTTTGAAAGTTCAATTATTTATTTTTCTTAAAAAATTTAAAATATATTGATAATTACCAAAAATGCTAATTCATTTTACAAGCTTAAGACTCGATTGTATGTTAGCAACGAAAGTCACAAAAGTGTAAACAAAGCGTTTACTTTGGTAAGGAAGTTCTAAAATCCCGAAAGTAAGAAATGCGATTAGAATCTTTTATTTTACATGTTTGTAGCTCCGAGGACGTTTGTGTTTTATTCCTTATTAATTTTCATTTAAAAAAATAACTTTTTGAAACAAGTTTTTCTGTAAGTTTTCACTATAAAAGGATTTCTTGTCTGGATCAATATAAAAATACTTTCTGTTTCATTAATATAGTACAAGTATTTACGCTAACTGTAACATGTTAATGCTGTAAAATAAACTTCGGTTTCAACGTTTTATTTGTTCATTTAAAAATTAAATTCAAGAGAACTTCTTTTAGCGCTCTTCGAAGTTCGTAGTTGGTACCATAGTGCACAGACCATAGGGCATAGAGTATAGACGTCGGTAGACACTAGACTACAGTGCTCTTTGACAAACTTTTGCTCTTTGACAATTTTGCCATAGACTGTTACTCTATTAACTAGGGATGTTCGATATTTCTGTGTATCGATACCAATGTTTACGGTCTATCCGATTTCTTATAGATAAAGTTCAATCGAGTTTTTGTGGCGCCATTGAAAGAAAACGTGGCCGAAGTTTTTGACATGACAACGTCTTAAATTAGGTTGCGGCTCGGAGTCACTCATGAAAAAGTGTAACGCCCGGTAACGTTACGATGAGTCACCGAACGAGAGAGAGGCCCACCGGAGCGGCGAATGCCTTGCGTCTCTCTCCCACTCTTTAATAATATTCATATCAATAAATATTCTACCGAGAAAAAGACGTTGTCACGTAAAATCTTCGCCCGTAAAACCGACTTTACAGGCAACCATATTTTTCATAATTATTGAATTTTGTGTGTTTATTGCGTGAAATTAAGCAATTTTGTTGGAATTTTGTTCAATTTTGTTCAGTGAAAGTGCACAAATTAAATAATCATGAAGAAATTAGCGTATCGTGTATTTCCTCGTTGCTGCCAAATCTCACTAAATGAGCTTGAGTAATGAGGCCGCCGCTTTAACCAAGAGCCTGGACATCGCTTTACTCAAGACCTGACGTAACTTATTGACGACTTATGACTGATTGTAATTGAATCCCGATTTTGGTTAATTTGAGTAAAATTTCTACTTGACTAATGGCAAAATACTAACGCCAATGCTAAAACCTAAAGAAAGAAGGAAGAAAAGTTCGATCCAACATCGAAGCAAAAACTCAAATCAATTTAATTCTAAAAATTGTATAAGCACAGTGACATTGCAAGAACCAAGTTTACATGTAATGTTATGTTATCGGAAACAAAAAACCTTATTTATTGATTTTACACTAAAAGGCAACCTTCTTGTCTGATATCGTTTTCCACCAGCAAATTTTTAAACAGGGAACTTGATGACTAACGTATCGCCTCTGTGATCTATTGATTTGGCGTCAGACATAATTTCTTAAGCCCCTGGTTCAATCCCCGGATAGGAAAACAAAATATTATAAAATTGTAATATGTAATTCATGAGTTCATACTATGCATTGGCGGGGTAGAGTGAGGGAGAAAGAGAAAGGTATTATACGTTACTCGCTTGTGTATCGGTGACGCAGCAACTGTAAGTCTCATTTAACGGTTTTACTCCACGGTTTTTCTTATGGTCTTTACCATCACATTTTTTCAGTTCGGTCGCGCAGTAAAATCTTTATCTCCTCCAAACCTGTCGTAAGGAACTTCGTTCAGAAAGAAATCTTTTCTCGTTGGCCAACCACAGTCAAAATACGATACTGGATCTATTAAAAAATGTCAATCAATTGGAAATCAATTGGATCGATTCATTGCTATCCAGAATATCGTTCAAATCACCTGGATCGAACATCACTACTCTATTCCATAGACTACAAATTGCCCTACTCTATACAACAACGCACTCCTAGCGGAGAGCTTGCAGTAAATGTCATGCAATTTACATAATTCAGTATTTTTAAAGTTTTCCACGACTCGTTATTTAATATTAGCAACCGGATGAGCTGATAAACGATATCCTATCCAAATATATAATTTTATACAGTACGCAATAAAACAAGAATAAGCAAAATTGCCACATTCTTTCATACATGATACGATGACTAACTGAAATAGGGATCCTTTTATAAATAAACCTAATATCAGAAATTAGGTAAATGTGGTAAAGTGTATAAAATTGAATTTTATCAAAAAAATATTAAAAATTTAGTTAAATAGACATTTCAATAGATGGCGATAGCTTCGAGATTGATAATATTTCGCAACACAATTTATGAAGATATTGAGATAAAAAAAAATATGAGCAACTTTAAAATTTCATCCTGTGATTTTATCGCCTTCCTGCTTAAATAAATTAATGTATATACGTATGCCGGTCATAAAATATCTCAAAAAAATATTCTGTGATTACGTCTTGTTTGAAAATGTGTCAGATAATTATTTACATCGCCTGTATATGTATATTATTTTACTCTTTGTTTACATCACATTTTTAAAAATCAAAAAGTTAGCTGGCTCTTTGTTGGTGTAAAACCATGTTTCATATTTCAACTTTCTGCAGCATTTCACGAGTAGGTACTACCTAATCGAGGAAATTGGTCCAAAAAACTTGTCCTTGGCTCATCGACTACCACTTTCATATTATTACTATCATACATATCACAAAACATTATTGTGTCAGATTTTTTCTTTCGATTTTTTTTTAAATTGCGGTAACACACCCGAACACCGGGTATTAGCACCCGTGTTACTTACACATCGGCCGCGAACGTGCCTACCAAAATGAGAAGACCCACGTCACGTCTTATCGGATCCTCCGGACTCAATAAAAGCGGCCCCAAGCCTCCCTCCCAACTCAAACACAATACCTCAACACACTATCTATACTACAATGTCGTCGTCGGTCTCGGCGACAAAGATCTCTCTTGTGACTGACGCCTAACGCCGTGCGACGAGCCACTAGATACTGCTCCATACAATCCACCCAGTAACCAGAACGCTACACCAAGTCGAAGTTCGGTTAACAGGGTACCTACGATTAGCCAAAACAACGTAACCCTGCAATGGGATGGGTAGCAAACCTATCGCCAGTTGGACACTTATCCAATCCTGTTCAACGTCGCTTTATTAGGAAATTATAAAAAAAACTTAGTTGCCTTATCCAGGCAGCAAACTCGGAACCGCCATCGACGCCAACATCGTACCAGTAAACAAAAGAGATGATAATATGTGGTCTACATTTAGGTATGACATTTTGTATTGTATAATATAAATCTGTTAATTGTAATTTAAAATTACGAAAATTTTGCATTTGTAAAATCAGTTGACCGAAAAATCGAGTAACACGACACACTTATAACAACAACGTAATAAAACTGCTAAAAAATTCAACTTTCCTCGATTTCCTTGAAATCCCATTATAAGATTACGATTTGGTGGTTAAATAAATGAAGAATTTTTAGAATCGATTCAGAAATGACGGAGAATTAAATATTGTATGATTCCAACATTTTACTCATATCAAAAAGGATATTACCTACATTTACTGATACAATGAACAGTAAGTACCTAAGCAAGTATATCATTTTATATGTTGTTGATATATAAGTATATATTGGATGTCTATATCCTTTGTTATAAGTAAGTTAATTAGTTAGTTATTTCAATCAAAAATTGCTGTAAAATAGTCTAGATTGTTGGGAACTATTGAAATAAAATGAAATTCATTTATTTGCGGGATATGTTTCTTAAGAAGTTATTACTAAAGCAGATAACAAAAAAATGAAGAGGAACTCTTTTGTGTAGATTTTTTTCTCTACAACTTTTACTTGGAACTTTTTTTCTATTTCCTACCGTTATTAAGTTATTTTTAAAAAAGGCATTTTTCAACCCTTTTTATTTTTTATCCCTTTCCCCTTAATTTATATCAAATTTCTTTCATAATATCATTATTTAAGTATTAATGAACACATTTTTTCTCATTGCGCCAAAACTGGTCAGATCATGGTTTCATTAAACTTTTTACTGGACTATTGCCTGACCTACAAATACTACCACATTATACCTAGTGTTCAATTATTTTAAGCGAAACAGCAGACAGACAAAATATTTTGCTTTTATTGTTTTAAGACGAATGCCTTCATTAAAAAAATAGTTAACATTTCACCTTTGTTGTCCAGTGTACCTACCTACTTCCAATCTTTTCTATAATATTATAATGTATCACCACTTATAAATATTTTAGAGTAGGTTAATGTCAAATAAAAATATTTGATTTCACTACAGGAGACACAATTCCCAAGACTTTTTCAATATTTTTGAAGTTATACTTCTTTTGGCGCGTTAGGAAAAAATGATGAGGGTAAATTTTTATGATGCGCGCGCACACCGTCACGAAAAACCGACATGATGAAGTTAGCTATAGATAACATTTTAGTTTTTCAAAAAGAGGTACCAACAAAGTAAAAGTAAAGACATATACTAGACTAGGGTAGAAGCCTTTAAAAATAATAAAAAGTGAAATAAAATAGTAGTAGGATGAAACCCATTAGAAAAGGAGGAGAATATGATCAAAATGAAAGGAATAATAAATTACGGTCGATCTGAGTTCGGGAAGTGGGAGG
>NJDD01003775.1:142913-158126 GCA_002245505.1 Calephelis nemesis | reverse complement strand
TCAATTTTATTATATTGATTGTCTAAGAGATTAGAATTGAAATATATATGACTAGCTGATCCGGCAAACGTTGTCGTGCTATTTTTGTAAATGTTATTTTAGTAAAAAAATTGGGGTGGGTCATCCTTCGGAGGAGTACGGTAACTGACATTGTGACACAAGATTTTTTTAGTTAAGACTAGCTGACCCTACAGACGTTGGTTCGCTATTTTTTTTAAATGACTTGAGTAAAGAATTAGGATAAGTCACCCTTGTTATTTAGGGGTATGAAAATAGATAGTATCCGATTCTCAGTCAAATATTTTGGTAAAATTTGGTGTAGCCGTTTCGAAGGAGTACGATAGCTAATATTGTGACACGGGACTTTTATTTACATATTGTAATACTAGCTGCCTGTTTCGGCTTCGCTCGGACGGTAATTTTTTTTATCATAAAATTGAGATGTAAGCTATCCTATATCTCAAGTTGCTCTAAGCACACGGTGTGCAAATTTCATTGAAATCGGTTAATTAGTTTAGGACTCCATCGCGGACAAACATCGTGACAGGAGATTTATATATATTAAGATGTTAAGATTAGCAGGCTTATTCATAAACGTTGCTTAACTTTTAATCACCAATTTAAGTAATGTTTAAAAAAAATCTTATTCATAAACGCTATTAAGAGTTAATCATTTGTTTAAATATACTCTTAAATAGCTGTCACTTTAAGCAACCTCGCACCCTTGTTTAAAATTTTAATCAACAAAATGGCTTAATAAATTTCAAACAAAATTGACATTGACAAAATGCAACGACTAGCCATTTAATGGCTTATTTGTGTATTCTTATGATTTTATTTTATAATACATTCATTGAAATATTTGATTTCGTTAAAGGGTGGACAAAATTGGACGGGATATGCTGGATTTTGGAACAATATAGGACTGTAACAACATGTTTTATTATGGAGATGGCCAATGACTCCTATGAAGAAACGAATAGTTTTCCAGAGCATTTTGTTTGATATTGGAAGCAAAAAAGTAGACAGATTTTCTGATGGTGAGAATTTCACGCCGCCTAGAGACACCAAAGGTGGTAATGGTGAGATTCCAACCTGAGGCTGGCATGTTAAGCCCCGAGCAAAAGTAAATTTACCGGCTACCTACTTTATTCTACGAACCGGAACAATTCAACAGCAAGAGCTAACGCAGAAATGGGTAAGGCGGTGGTACCAATCCGGGTGAGTCGCTGCGAAACTCACCTCCTAGTAAGTTGTCACGGTGCTAGTGACGGTAAGCCTATGGTCGCTTTTTACGCGCTGTCTAACAGGAAGGGAGATGGTCTATTCTACAAAGGAATTCGAACCAACACGGGGGAAAATATTACAGAAATTACATCATTTTATATTTAGCTTAGTAACGTAATGTAGAATCTGCATTAAAAAACATTATTTTTGAAATGCAGTGTATCAGTTCAAACGTTTTGTGTCTATGTTGCATCAACTTTATTTACTCTAATAATAAATTTAATTTTATTGTAGTGCAATACGAGTATTTTATCGTAGAAATATAAATACTCTGTAGTAAGAGGTTATAGATATCCGACACCATTATTATTATTTAATCCACTTTTAGCAAAAGAAATACGCATACAGCCACATTTCTACCAAAACCTACCAAGTTAAACAGTATTTAACTAAGCATTGTCAAAATGAACTTTATGAATAACAAATTTTTAAACAATGCTTAAGGCTTAATCAAATGATTAGTTAAGCAATGCTTAGGAGGTTACTTTACTATTTTTTATGAATAAGGCAGTAGCTGTTTACCCGCTACCTCGTCAACGTAGAAGAGTTATTGTCTTTGGTCAACTTCAACATGATTTTCAATCTTTCATTTCCTGTTTTAGTATTTTGGGTTTGATTTTCGAAAAAAGTATTCTTCGTTTGAACTCAGGTTTGTAAATAGATGCAAAACAAAATACCTTCAAAGCGGTTCGACGGTTTAACTGTAATAACGTCACAGATAGAAAGATATAATTTCGCATTTATAATATTAGTATGGACTATAAAATTAGATAAGTAATGTTTCTGGACCCCACTATTGAATTAGAACTATTTGCATATAATATAAATAAGTAAAATTTTTAGGCATTAGAAAATTGCTGCACCGATTTTTCAAAAAGTTCTTTAAAGTTTTTGCAAGAGACTTATTTATTTATAAGAGACAAGCCGTCCTGGTGAACTTCGTACTGCTCGATATTGATAGCTATTGACTGCAGACTGTGAAGACTGTGTGACACTTTATTTGTGATAACTAACACAAGAATAATTACTACCAAAATTGGTGGATCTATTCAGACGTGATGTGATGACTACGCTAAATGGAGAGTGATCTTATTACCTACATACTAGCAATTTCACGCAGCTTCGCCTGTGTAACTTGACTTCTACTGCATCGATTTTGTTAAAACAAAGCCTATGTCACTCAGGGATAATGTAGCATTCTAAAGGTGAAAGAATTTTTGAAATCGGTCCAATAGTTTCGGAGCCTATTCATTTCAAACAAACAAACAAAAAATCAAACACTTACTGTTTATAATATTAGTACAACTATAGATAAATTGCATGTCACGTTTTTTGACCGCGGTGGACTCCTAAACTACTTAACCGAATTCAATCAAATTTACACATCGTGTGCAGTTTGATCCAACTTGAAAGATAGGACAGCTTACATCTCAATTTATGATCAAAAAAATTACCAACCGAGCGAAGCAGTAACAGGCAGCTCGTTGTTATATACAGATAAGTTAGCATATATGTATCAACAGGAATCTACTGATAGTCGACGACCGTGACAATAACATTTTTGATGTAATTTGTTTGGTTTGGTTTGGTGAGATGTGTGTAGGTGTACATACTACATTCGTTAATGGTGTATGGCTGTGGAAATCTTCCGGCCACGTAACCCTCTAAATATGAATACGACAAAAGCAGTAAAAAAATGTGTTTTATTAATAATTGTTTGCTGTTTAAAATAATACAAACAGGCAGAAAAGCATCCACGTAATTTATTTAGATCTAATTCAAATAACTTGAATATTGCTAAAAGATACTTTAAAAAATAAATCCTTATTGTTCTCAATGTGAAAGCACAGAGTATCAAATCAATATCTTCACGCTAGAAAGGGACAATAAAGGCTTAAAGGGGCGTGTCCCGCCCTCCTCTTCACTGTTCTTTTGTAACAACCCCTAGCCCCTTACCATTATGGTTTTCGGCAGCTCCATTTAGGGGACCCCCTGCACATGCATGTGTTACCTGTTTGCTCTAAATACAATAATTCTAAGCCATATCCTATCTCAAATTTATGTATTTTTGAACTGTTGCATTTTGTGTATGATATATCTATCTATATTTCTATAACTAGCGACCCGTATAAAATATACGTATTAACCTTATTCTTTAAACACTTTATTTATTTAAACAACCGCATCAAATTCCGTTGCCTAGTTTGTTTTATACTATGTAGTGATAAATCCTATTTATAATAAAACTGTACAAGAGTTGTCTGTACCTACATAAGAGATATTAAAAAAAGATGCAGTCGATTAAAAATTAACAAAAGAACACATTTTTAACATTTTTAGAATTTTAATCCGTGGGGTAACGAATTGGTCCTACACAAATTTTATTGACATTCTACTAGTGTAAAAGTCAAAGCCACTAGTCGCATTGACCTCTAAGTATACCTATTTCTATGACTAGTCGGATCATGATAAAACTAATATGTCAGTTGAACCACCGTGGAATTATGGCCTATGTTTTAAAAAAAGAACTATTAAAATCGGTTGGTTATTTGCCGAGTTATCGCGTAACAAACACAAAAAAATACATTCGAATTTTTGAAAACCTCCTCTTTTTTTGAAGTTAAAAATTAAATTCCAACACACACTCGCGTAATTTCACACTTTTATCCGCAGCCTGAACCTGTACCATGAGTTGGTATAGATTACGTGTCGAAATGTATGACACTTTTGGTCTGAAATTTGTTTGTCTTAGTTACCAATAGAGGCGCTGTTCAAAGTTTTCATACAAATCATTTATAGAAATGGTAACGAGTATACTCGTTACCATTTATATAAAAACACTATACCAACCAACCAAAAAAAAACACTATACCAACTTATGGTAAAGGTTCAGAGCCCTTACCTTAGTTTACGGGTTTTCAAGTTTACTATAGTAAATTTTCGGTAAGTTCTTGTCTAAATCTAGTGACTCTTGGTCTTAAATGTGTTTCTCTTAGTTACCGATAGAGGCGCTGTTCAAAGTTTTCATACAAATAATTTACAGAGATGGTAATGAGTGTAGTAAAATTGTATACTAAACTTATGGTAAGGACTCTGTAACAATAGATCTTACAGGTGCGTACCTAAACCTGAACATGCAATATGTTTTAGAAATTTCGATAACATAACATAGTTTAACTAAACGCAGTTTCAATGTTTCGTTTATTTTTTTAATTCCTAATTTCATTGGGTTTGAGTTTTATGTGTAATTAATATTTTACGATTTCTTAATCAAACTGAAAAATTAAAGACGTTGGGTCGGAATTAAGCAAATATTTATTTAAATATAGATTATTACAGATTTTGACATGTAAAACCATGAAAATATTAATTTATTACATCATATTTTTTTCTTGTAAGTACCTTTCCCGTATTTGTTTCCTTGACTCATAACCTTTAGCTAGTATAAGTATATATTTACTTATACTTTCAATAAACCTGTAGAAGTATGAATTCAGTATATACATGGGTGATATTTGAAAAAATAAGGCTCAGGCTACTAAACATGGTCAGCGGTATTTTTGGCATTTTATAAGTTCTGTTTGCTTTTTGTCTTTCTGCGTGTCTGTACAGACAGGGGAAGCTATTAACGGCCAATATTAATAATCTATCTAAGATAAAAGATCGTGCTATTTTAGAGCAGTTGCCGTATAACCACTGTTATTTTTTAATGTTTAACAAAAATTTCTTAGCAATAAAACTCTAGAAGGCCTACCTTTATCTGTAGGTAGAAGATAGGATGTTAATATTGGCCGTTAACCGATCGTAACAACATTTAGCGGGAAGGCTATGGATACTTTTATGACGCCCACTAAATGGATTCTCGTGGGAGAAGGATAAAGCCCAATCTGTAAAATGGGCTAAGTATAATTTATTCTTTTTTTATACAAAAGTTTTATACTTAGTTCAAAAATTATAAACTTCTCAACACTCAGTATAAAATGACCGAATAACAAATCCGGAATGTAGAGAAACATTTAAACGTAGAGGTCATCTCACTAGTAAATACATATTTTCAAGTCAAATACTTTGCAGGGTAGGCAGAGTAATATGTAGTCGCAATATTGTCATAAAAAATGAAAAATAAAGTGTTGAAAAAGAAATGAAGTATTTTCAAGTAGATAAAATGTTGCCAAAACTTGACAGTCAAACAGCGTTAGTGGTCATAGAGAGCTCAGTTATTATAACTACGCGCACTAACACCCTTATTCATAAACAGCACTATGAGGTCTCATAGTGCCCACGAACGCATAGGGACAGTCAAACCATAAACCTAATCCAAAAGCCAAAAATTATGGTAGGATAGACAGTACATTCGCACAATAAGTTTTACACAATGGTTCACAAGATGGCTGACAACACAAACATATAATTTGCTTAACTGTTCAACTTAACGAGTAAATTTTAATAATATGTCCTAACATCCTGGCCTCTGGTTGGCAACACACCATTACCACCTTTGGTGTCTCTAGGCGACGTGACTTTACTTCAGGAACTTCAGGAAATGCGTCTGCTTGTTTTCCTTCCAATATCGTGAAAAAAAATTTACTTATGCATATACATATTTTACAGGGTCCAAGTCCTTTACAGGGTGCCAGACCTCACGATCCTGACAAACCTGTCTGGCTTCCGTCAAATTCATTACCACATCATAATAATATATCATATTATTATACTATCATATAATTTGCTTACTTTGGGGTTCGATTCAATATGTATCATTTGTCCAGAGATATTAAAAAATATTAAATTAAAAAAAAAAATACTTATGGGTAATATCTATCTACTCTTTTTTTCAGATGTGTTACGGGAATGCTCTCCGTACTACCAACAGTGGGTAACGCCAAATAAAATAAAGCATAAGTTAAAATATCTAATCTACGAACTGGTAATACAAGCAATAAGTAATGTTGATCGCATAGACCACTTTAAAGACGTCTATGCGAAATTCCCTGGGTATCATATTGGTCAAATAGTGTTTGATATTCGTCGCAAATATGCAAGAATGGTGTTGGTATATCGGCGTTCCTTCGACGGGTTAAACGCATACTATCCGGACCCGCACAATGTGGTAAAAATATTGTGTATTTTTTACCACGTGTTTAGATTTTTTTTATAATATTAGAAAGCAAACAGATGGATTTCCTGGTGGTAAGAAATTTACGCCACCTAGAGACACCAAAACTGGTAATAGTGCGTTGCCAACCTGAGGTCAGGGTGTTAAGGTCTCGAGCAAAAATAAATTTACCGGCTACCTTACCCTCCGAACCGGAACACTTCAAGACGGCGGCGACCGGAACAGGTAAGGCGGTGGTACCAGTCCGAGTGAGTCGCTGCGAAACTCTACCACCCAGTCATATGTCATGGTGTTAGTGACGGTAAGCCTATGCTTTTACGAGCTGCCTGGCAGGAAGGCAGATCGCACGGACCACTTTAAAGACGTCTATGCGAAATTCCCTGGAAATCGTATTGGTCAAATAGTGCTTGATATTCGTCGCAAATATGCAAGAATGGTGTTGGTATACCAGCGGTCATTCGACGGGTTAACCGCGTACTATCCGGACCCGTACAATGTGGTAAAATGCGTATTTAAAACCGCGTCTTTAGATTTTTTTTATGATATTGGAAAGCCAGTGTGTGTTACCAGTATTTAAAACCGCGTCTTTAGATTTTTTTTATGATATTGGAAAGCCAGTGTGTGTTACCAGTGATGACCTACGGCACCGAGACGTGGTCTCTTACTGTGGGCCTGATAAACAAGCTCAAGGTTGCACAGCGAGCTATGGAGCGGGCTATGCTCGGGGTTTCCCTGCGAGATCGATTCAGAAATGAGGAGATCCGCAGGCGAACGAAAGTCACCGACATAGCCAGCCGGGTTAGCAAGCTGAAGTGGCAGTGGGCGGGGCACATAGCGCGAAGAACTGATGGACGTTGGGGCAGAAAAGTTCTCGAGTGGAGACCACGTACCGGCAAGCGAAGCATAGAACGGCCACCCACGAGATGGACAGACGACCTTATGAGGGTCGCGGGGTCTCGTTGGATGCAGGCCGCTTCCATCCGGTCGAAGTGGAAGTCAATGGGGGAGGCCTATGTTCAGCAGTGGACGTCCTATGGCTGAAATGATGATGATGATGATGATGATTGGAAAGCAAACAGATGGATTTCCTGGTGGTAAGAAACTCACGCCGCCTAGAAACACCAAAGGTGATAATGGTGCGTTGCCAACCTGAGGTGTTAAGGCCTCGAGCAAAAGTAAGTTTACCGGCTACGTTACCCTCCGAACCGGAACACATCAAGACATTATGGCGGTACAGGTAAGGCGGTGGTACCAATCCGGGTGAGTCGCTGCGAAACTCTACCAACTAGTCAATTGTCACGGTGTTACTGAAGATAAGGCCATTCTCGCCTTTTACGAGCTGCCTGACAGGAAGGCAGATGGTCTATTCTGAAAAGAAGCCCGGACCAACACGGGGAGTCCTGCGTTAAAAGATTACATCCCCTTAAACCTTTTATGGTATGCTTTTGTAAAAGTAAAGTACCTTCACGTCATATCCTCGACAAGGTAGGTAGAGGTACAACCAAGGCACTCACGACTTGCCGAACACACCAAGTCCTAAGTGATAGGTGGCAAGCCTATCCCCCAACCGGGCACATATTCAATCCCGAGCTACATTTTTATTAGAAAATTGGAAAAACCACATCTTTTTTTGTTGCAAGGGAATCGAACCCGGGACGTCATAAAGCCAAGTACAACAATGGTATCGCTAGACCACTGAGGCGATCACTTGTTTTTGTAGAAAAAGGTAACCTATGTTTGAGCTCAAAAATGTGTACCTACCTATCTATATATAAAGTTTAATTTGAGTTAGTCCAGTGGTTTAGCTATGATAGCGTAACAATCATAATAATAAGTACACATGGACACAATACAAATATGAAACAGTATAGAAACTACCTACAAACGTTCGAAACGATACACTCACTTACCGACATTAGCACCGTGACGTCTGACTAGCTGGTAGAGTGTCACAGCGACTCGCCCGTATTGGGATCATCGCCTTACCTATTCCTGCCGCCATAACGTAAGGGCTTGCTGTTGACGTATTCCAGTTCGGATAATAACCGGTTAACTTACTTTTCATCATCATCATCATCATCACCATCAACCATCAAAAAATATATTTAATTGGCTTTTAAATATTCATATGTTGAATTAAATGTTCATATGTTGAATAATAAAATTAATGGATGATTTTTTACATTATTTATACATATATATCAAATAAAGTAGTGATAGTTACACTATTTATTACTCAAGAACGGCTGAACCGATTATGCTGACCATTGGTGGGGGGGTAGCTTAGAACCGGCAGAATAGCAAAGGGTACATTTTATTCAGTTTGATTGTAATGAAACTGGGAAAACAATATTTTAATTTTTCCCATACAAACCGAACGGGCCGGGCGGAACGGAGTTCGCGGGAACAGGTAGTGATAAATAAATACTATTTTTCTATTCCTGCAGTCAAAAAGTCAGTGCTCGCCATTATCGTATTCAACTATGGAGGCCAGCGTTGCCGATAGATTTGGACCATTGCTAAGATACCATTTACTTGATAGATAATGCAACAGTAATATCTGTGGTGACTAAAGATGAAGGTCATCTCTTCTCATCAGCAGCATAGCCTGTTTGTTCACCAATAACGTACATATTTTTGATCCCCAGCATATTCAACGTCTTGAAGAAGTGCAACGTATTGGGAAGGAAATCTACCACCTAGTGGAAATGTTGGAAGAATGGGAAGAAGCTTACCACACAACAAAAATGACCAGAAGAATAAGGAAACATACAACTCTATCTTTCGAGCAGATGTTAGCGGACCGCTTCAAGAAGAAGCATGGGAGGAGCCTCTTTAAACCAGCTGAGTCCAAAAGAGAGCATAAACCTATTGGAAGACAGAATAAAATTTTTAACATATCTCAGAAATACTTAACACAGAATGATGGAGGTGGATTCGATTCTGACATGGGCTTTTAATGTTTTAGATTTAGTTTTATAATAATTAACTAAGTAAAACTATAAAATCTGACTCCAACTACGAGTGAGTATTTCATTGGGTACCACGTCACGATTTGAAAGAAAGAAAGAAGACGTTTCTTAACAGATTAAAATTTACCACATATCATTAATTTAAAAAAACAACTAAAGATCTGATTTAACTCTAAACATAAAGAAATGAAATAACGTGCAAAAAAGTGATAGTAAAATATACAGACAGAGTGTGGTAGCATAAGTCCGGCAAGGAAAACTCAGTATTTGTGGAGGCTCAGTCTATCTCAACGCTGGTTTGATACTTCTGTTTGAAGTGGCAACGGAGCCGGCTACACGCTTAAAAACATAACTCATGTGGCGTTACCTGGCTCTTAGGCGTGCCATTTATATTATTACCAACAAGACCACTGATGGAAGTGTGTTGTGCAATGATATACACTGCCTTAAACATCCCTGCCGCTATGGTGACAATGG
Organism: Calephelis nemesis; assembly: GCA_002245505.1. Classification (NCBI taxonomy): domain Eukaryota; kingdom Metazoa; phylum Arthropoda; class Insecta; order Lepidoptera; family Riodinidae; genus Calephelis; species Calephelis nemesis. The sequence continues at coordinate 148,274 of NJDD01003775.1, read as the reverse complement.
TTGGCATTGCCGTAGTATGTAGCTTAGTATGTAGAGTAGACAGTACCTACATACTACCTTCCTGCCACTAGTGTTAATAGATACAGTTGTTATGATCAGGGCCCTTACCATGAGTTTACGGCTTGTCAAGTTTATTACACTCGCTACCGTCTCTGTAAATTATTTGTATGAAAACTTTGAACAGCGCCATCTATTGGTGACTAAGAGAAACACATTTTTAGACCAAAAGTGTCAAAGATTTCGAATCGTAACTTACCAAACGTAATCTATACCAACTCATGGTGAAGTTCTGGCTTGTAGAGTAAGGTTACTCAAAAGGGTTTTCTTATTTTGGAGAACTTATTCAAATGGATTTTTTATTTTGGATATGTTTAGTGTTGCCAGCTTCAAAGTTTTAACGTCACCGAATTTGGGAACAAGCATCAGCCCGACAGTCAATTAATATGGGTAGGACCACCTACAACGCTCGCAATAAGTGCTGTCTCCCAAGAGATGGGCACTCGACTTGTAGCTGCGTCCTATTACTGGGAGGTGGGTTCATGCCATATTATAACCTCCTCCTTTTTGCAAGTCGGTTAACAAACAACACCTAATTAACAAAAAGCGCTATTAGCATATTTCAACAGCATTTAAAATGAATTCTTAAAACTTTAAAGCTATCACAAACACGCATTCACGCATGATTTTGATGATTTATAGATATAAAGTGAATTGTAGTGAATCACTCGAACGGTAAAGGAAACAAAAGCACTCAAAGTGTATGCCAAAAGGATTAACAAAAAAAGTTGGACATATAAAGTCCCTCCTTTTGGAAGACGGATAACAAAGAATGACCACCATCTAATTACCAAAAATCGCTTTTAGCATACTTCAATAGCATTTAAAATGAAGTCTTAAAACTTTAAAGCTATCACAAACACGCATTCACGCATGATGATTTATAGATTTTTTTGTTAATCTTTTTGGCATACCCAAAAGGATTAACAAAAAAAAGTTGGATATATAACGTCTCTCCTTTTGGAAGACGGGTAACAAAGAGTGAACAACACCTAATTACCAAAAAGCGCTTTAAGCATATTTCAACAGCATTTAAAATGAAGTCTTAAAACTTAGAGCTATCACAAACACGCATTCACGCATGATACCTAATTTATACATTTTAAAAAGTTGGACATATAACGTCCCTCCTTTTGGAAGACGGATAACAAAGAGTCCTAACTAACGAAAATCGCTTTTAGCTTAAACAGCATTTAAAATGAAGTCTTAAAACTTTAAAGCTATCACAAACACGCATTCGCGCATGATGATTTATAGATCTAAAGTGAATTGTAGCGAATCACTCGAACGGTAAAGGAAACAAAAGCACTCAAAGTGTATGCCATTTTCGCCTGGGTACATACAGACTCACTAAAAACGAAACGCGGGGATACATTGGTTTACTTTTGGTTAAGAATTTGTTATTGTAAGCCATATGGATGCAGGGCGGCGTGGCGCGGGATTTTTTCGGTTACGATGAATTTACAGACATTTTTAAACAATAGGACACATGCTGACGTACTGTTCCATATGTGACAAGCTGGCCTACAGTCTACAATGGTTACAAAACTGAATTAAGTATCTAGCATGAATTGTGTATATTTTTGTCACTGATTTTTATTACATCTACGTGTATACACATGCTGAAGTAAGTACTATTGCATGTATGACAAGTTGACTAAGACTTTAGAAAGTTTAATACTTTAATATATATAGCCTAAATAGGTAGTGGAAGTGATATTTCTTTTTTATACAAATACTAGCTGGCCCGGCAGACGTTGTTCTGCTATTTTTTTTTTTGCTGTGATGCAACCTCATCACTTAGGGGTATGAAAAATAGATGTTGGCTGATTCTCAGACCTACTCAATGTGCTCACAAAGTTTTATGAGAATCGGTCAAGCCGCCTCGGAGGAATTCAGTCATGCACACCGTGATACGAGAATTTTATACATTAGATGTAATTAATGTTGTTGGATCTTCTTGTCCGAATTACCGCAGAGCTTAAAGTCGAAAGTCTTCGACCAGTGTGTGTTACCGGTGATGACATATGGAACTGAGACTTGGCCGTTAAATGTGGGCATCTTAAATAAGCTCAGAGTCGCTCAGCGTGCCATGGAGAGAGCTATGCTCGGTGTTTCTCTGCAAGATATGATCCGTAATTCGGTGATACGCAAGAGAACGAGAGTAACCGACATAGTTCAGAGAGTCAGCAAGCTGAAGTGGCAATGGGCAGGCCACATTGCTCGCAGAACCGACAACCGCTGGGGAAGAAAGGTTCTCGAGTAGCGGCCCCGCACCGGAGGACGTAGTGTTGGAGGACCTCCCACCCGGTGGACTGATGATCTGGCCAAAGTCGCGGAGAGTCGCTGGTTACAAGTGGCTGATGATCGTGACTTGTGGCGCTCTTTGGGGGAGGCCTATGTCCGGCAGTGGACGTCTTCCGGCTGATGATGATGATGATGATGAATGTTGCATTAATAGTGGAATGCTAAAACATATGTATATGTGTCCTATACTAATTTACTGTTCCATCTGTAACAAGATGGCTGACTGAGTTTACTTTAGTCACAAAATTTAGTCTTTACTAAAGTAGGTATCTAGCGTAAATGATGTATGTTTTTGTCACAGATTTTTGTCACGTGTCTTATACTGACGTACTGTTTGTTCCATCAGTGATTAGATGGCCTAAAGCCTATACTAGTAACAAAACATAGTAAAGTATCAAGCGTATATGACGTATATTTTTGTCACAGATATTTGTCATCATATGTTTTCTATACTGACTATACCAACTGTTATAGGGTAGCCAATATTATCTACATTACTGACAAAACTTTGTAACAATAGTTAAATATATGTATTTATGTACATGTATGACGTATATTATTAAGTAAATTATGTACCTACCTATATTTTTGTCACAAAGTTTTATCATGTGTATATGTGTCCTATACACATTTGAGTTGGCAACTGAGATACATAATCAGCCCCAGGTTTATAATAACCTATTTGCCTTTTAATCGCCTCAGTGGTCTAGCGGTCCGGCATCGGACTTGGCTTCTTGAGGTCCCGGGTTCGGTTCCCGGGTATGGCCAACAAAAAACATTAAGAAATGTATATTTTCAATTTTCCAATAAAAATAACGTTGCCCGAGATTGGATATGTGCCCGGTTGGCGATAGTCTTGCTACCTGTGACATTGTGGGACTTAGTATCTTCGGCTAGATGTGAGTGCCCTGGTTGTGCCTTTGGTATAGTTACTAATATGGTTTCAATCTGAATACGAAATCTTTTTAATTAAATTGATTTAAGATTATCAGAACTTGGTTATATTAACCGACATGCAGTACCTATACACAATCTTTTATTAAATTCCAATTTAGGCAGATGCAGTTTTCACTATTTCTAAAATGTGAAATACCTGATACTTCAGCATTTTTTTGAAACAAATTATGATGTTTTTTTACGAATACCCACACAGCTAAGATATATAAACAAGGTGAAGGATACTTTCTTGAGTTTGACCACATTTTGAGTTACTGTAAAAGTGGTTAGCATGAATGTAACGGATTAACTCTACATACAGCACGTATACACTTCTTTTGTACTCTAACTGACTTATTAATAAACAAGGACTAACGTAGGAGTAAAATTAAGTTAATTTTATAGTCTGTATCACATTGTAATACAGGGTTGAACCTTAGAGTACTTTACACCGTGTTTATTAATAAGACGGTAAAGGTTCTAATAAATTCTAGAGAATTTACCCAAATAGTAATCCCATATTGCAAAACAGAAGAAACATATCCACAATAAGCGAGGAATCAGTCAAGCCTGCCTAACGTAAATTCTATTGTTTTTTAAATTTTTTGTTACAGATTTTTATGATAGGTATATTTTTATTCAATATTTGACCCGGCAGACGTTGTTCTGCTTTTTTTGTGATTTTAGAAAAAACATTGGAGTCACCCTTATCACGTAGGGGTATGAAAAATAGATGTTGGCGGATTCTCAGACCTACTCAAAATGCTCACAAAATTTCACGAAAATCGGTAGAGCAGTTTTGAAGCAGTTCCATCACGCACACCGTGACACGAGAATTTTATATATTAGATATACACTTACAATGTGCAATCAGATACAAATAAATGTCTTTTAACCAGTCATTAAGTCGATATTTTCAATACAAAATTGTGACTTAAAGATAGATTAAATGTTATTGTAATCTCAGAGTGCGACCGTTAGCGGTAACTGTTTACTAACAATCTTGCCTATACAGTCCATAATAGTTATAAATATTATAAGTATATAACGTAAGGTATAGTTTTTTATTATTTTGTATTTGATCATTTTTATGGTCTAAGGGCCTGATGTTGGACTTAACTTTATCCGTGTTTGATTCCCGGGATGGGCAAAAAAATTTTTTTCTTTTTAGATCTTTAATTTTAAACATTTTTTTTACAAAAGTGATTTGCTGAATTTGTTGGTAAGCGCATCACTTTTGAGCGCATGAACCGATTTGGATAATTCTTTTATTATTGTATTAATTATTGTCAGGAGAAATTTCTTATTAAGACAAAAACCGGTAAAAATTGCAGGGAATATGGGAAAAACAATACTTTATTTTTCCGTACAAAATGAACGGTTAGAACGAATTTCCCCGGGACAGCTAGTTTCTAATAAAAAAGTTAGCCGAGATTGGATATGTGCCCAGTTGGCAATAGGTTTGGCACAAATCAAAATATGTACTAGTTCATATCTGGCTAGTCGTTGGAGACCTGGTTGCACTTTTACCTGCGGACCAGGTAATACGGGCACATTGGTACTTATACATCTCATAATTCTTGTTCATTTGACATGTGTGTGTTTTTTATCCATGGCATTCTAACTCCTAAACGAATGGACGTCGATTTCTTGAATTTTTTTTTGCCCTATCGATAGCGTCGTTTAACGAATTCGGCTTAGCTCGGCAAATAAATGAAGTACGGGAGTTTGTAACAACAAACAACATAGACATACTCCTCGTACAGGAAACCTTTCTTAAACCATGTAGGCGCGATCCCAAAATCGCGAACTATAATTTAGTTAGGAACGATAGATCAGGCCCAAGAGGCGACACCCTAATCTATTATAAAAGATGCCTACAGGTATCGCCCCTAGATCCTCCGCAGCTGGAGAACCTAGAGGTGTCAGTATGTCAGGTGGGTATGACCGGATATAGGTCCGTCATACTAGCATCAGCCTATCTTAGCCCCAACAAAGCTCTGTTAGAGAGGGACTTAGAAAATCTCTTTAACATGGGCGAATCAGTTTTCCTAGGAGGCG
>NJDD01003775.1:100788-141704 GCA_002245505.1 Calephelis nemesis | reverse complement strand
CCTATACTATACGCCCTCTACACGAACGACGTTCCCAGACCGCCGCGCGTCCACTTAGCCCTGTTCGCGGACGACACGGCTCTATTTTCAACCCACCGTCGCGGTAAAATGATAGGCTGTAGTCTCAGAAAAGCGGCCACTCTCCTGGGCAAATGGTTCAGGAAGTGGCGCATAGAAGTGAACCCTGATAAAAGTGCAGCGGTGTACTTTAATCGAGGTGACAGACCCAGCGAACGGGTGAAGTCCAGGCGTAGCCCGGGTACCATCAAACTGTTCGACAGAGTGATCCCCTGGGAAAATTCAACAAAATACCTAGGGATCATTCTAGACAAAAATATGTCGTTCGGACCGCATATTACGGGAGTCACGAACAAGGCTAAGTTCGTACTTAGCCGTCTCTACTATCTAATTAATAAACACAGTAAAATGTCACTTCGTAACAAAGTGACACTTTACAAAACGTGTGTCAGACCCATATTAGCATACGGTAGTGTAGCCTTCGCGCATATCTTCCCGACTCATTTAAAAAAGCTACAAGTTGTTCAAAATAGGTTCATGCGAACTGCCACGGGCGCTCCGTGGTACGTTCGCAACGAGGACCTACATCGCGACCTCGATTTACCCACGATAGCACAGCATTTCAAAGAACTATCCGAACGTTACTTTGAAAAAACTGCTGCCCACACGAATCCGTTGTTAGCTTCCGCGTGTGACTACACACCGGTCGCGAACGCGCCCCCTAATCATAGAAGACCCCGCCACGTGTTATCGGACCCTCCGGACCAAATGACCGTGGCGAACGCTCTACTTCCTCCACCTCCAAACCGGAACACGACAAACTCACACCACAACAACATTACACGACACCGTCGCCTCCGGTCTCGGCGACGAAGACCTCTCTTGCGCCCGGCGCCTAACGCCGGGCAATGAGCCGCCAATATTCCTCCTTCCAATCCACCCAGTAACCAGAACACAGCACCAAGTCGAGGTACGGTCTCCCGGGAGACAACCCTTGGTGCTGGCGTTGTAGGTAACAGCCCCATGCATTTAAATAATGATGTTTCGGGCTGAGCACTCTGCTCGGCCCACAAAGCTCGGTGAAGTTGCATAAAATCGCGAGATTAGCAACAAATTAGTCATTAAAAAAAAAAAGAATTTTTTTGTTATTTAAATGGTTCTTAGCTACTCGTACAATACTTATAGTTCTTTTCGGGGTTCATTGGACATTTTTATGATTTTTTCCTACTTTTAACGCAATTTAATCTTTGTGAACGGAGGATAATCCTTACCGAAGTTCAGAGTTTGAGCATATCAATATTCCGAGGGTGAACCGGGCCTGCGGTCATCATGCTTCTCCAACTTCATATCGCCTCAAGGAATCTACTTAGCGCTGAATCGATACCTGATTATTCTGAGCACTTCCTCAGTCGGATTATATTCAATTTTACTCATCTGATTTACATTGTACTTTAATGATAATTTTCTTTACTTCAGAAGGTTATAAACGTGAATGTGTTTGTGTTGTTACGCGATATACATATAGATTTTGATGGCTCTTCTTAAGTTAGGTACTGTTCCAAAATACGTTTGAAGAAGATGCGACAAAACGTTTTTGAGTTATGTTTATTCATGCATATTTTTGTGTACCTAGAAATAAATAAATATCCCTGGACAAATTACACAAATTGAATCTAACCCCAAAATTACATGCTTGAGTGACTAGCGGCCAGCCTTTGCTTCGCACTGGTATAAAATACCCATATAAATCTACCTCTTCATTCACTTTATTAAAAAAAACATCAAAATCCGTTGAAAAAGATTTAAGCATACAAAGGGACACATGGACAGAGGAAGTAACTTTGTTGAATACTATGTAGTGATAATATCATTTTGAATTTATTACTATATTACATTTAAAATTTATTTTATAATTATATTTATTTTACACATAGAAATACATAAATAGAAACCATAATAGAATTAATAAACACACCCAGTTCCAGCAAAGAGAAATTAATATTCGTCTCACAAACGCCGGCCACCGTAGGGAATCGAACTTGAGCATAGCGGTGGTCGGTAGAGTAAGGCGTCGTTTAACTTCTCAAACAAGACGGTCTGTGTCCTGTGATATACTTTTGACTGTTTGCAAAAATCATGTAATATACATTTCTAGGTCATTCCATTCCCTATCGACAGGTTCTCTTACCACTGGTTGTGTAGCTATTTGCCCTACTTTTTACCATTGTTTCACGTAATCCTACCGCCATAGCGTCACTGCTCGCCCTTCTCTTTTCCTAGAGGTAAAGTAGTCAGCTATGTGGTCTAACATTTCGACTGTAAAATTCACCACTGACAGTCATCAATAGGGCCGCATTCGCTATCTTTAGCATAAAAACTCTTTTGTAAAAAGCTTCAGCATTTCGGCCTTTCCAATTACATGTTTCCATTAGATTTCTATTGAAACGCTCAATGTTAGGGCTGCCTTATGTCAGGTCAGGCAATTTTATAAAATAACATCGCCTACTGGAGAACCTGCTTTGTCATCCCACCGAGTGTTCGTCAATGTTCAACGCACAATTAAAGAGTAAATTTAAAGTAAATACTCGATATTTATTGACGATTTGATCCATGATGTCCGTAAATGTGTTTTCAGCCTTATTTCGTCTTCATGAAATCGCTTTTCGTACGCTATTATTGTCGCTTTGTCACTGCATTGTATAAAACTGCCTACGTGCGTTTGAATTTGCTGGTTATGTTTATTTTAAAGCCCATATCATGTATTTCAGGACAGTGATCCGTAATTATGTTACGGTTCTTTTAACACGAAAAATCGACCAAGCCTTCTGCTCTCCCGATTGTAAAAGACAACTGTAGACACCATAGATGTTACAGGTTCTGTGCCATGCCCTCCAGATAAATATCTCTGAACAAGTTACACAAGTTTAATCTAACCCCAAAGTAAGCAAGTTATATGCTTGTGTTATGGGAGTTAGTCAACGATACTAATACATAGAAATACTTAAATAGATACAAGAATAAATTTAATAAACAATGCCGAAAATGCAGACATCTAAATGTTCATCACACAAATGCCTGCCCCCGTCGGGAATCGAACCCGAGTCTCGTGGTTGATCTGCGTAGTTAGGCGTGTCCGTTAGCCACTCGACCAACGAGGCGGTGAAAAAAAAAGATAGGAACATAATACGATTTTTATATCGGCAGTCAGTATCGGCGTTAGAGTGGGGCGCGGTTGAACTACCGCCCGGGGCGCTCGAAAGAAAGGAGCGGCTGATCGGTTATTAACCGAGGTCTATTTGTGAAATTCATTTAATTTTGACAAAAGTACTTATACTAAAAAGGCTAGAAAACAAAGACTGGTGGAAAGCATTGGTGGTGAAGTGATGTACAGCAACTTTTCCGGGTAGGGATTCACCGCCTTACTTGCCTTAAAGAAGGGTCATGTTCCGGTTCCAAAGGCAGGGTATCTAGTAGACTAGTACAATTCGCTAGTACCTATACTGGCCTCAGGATAGCAACGCACCTATTAAATCCATTGTTTCTATAGGCCACGATCCTTTTCTACTATCAGGTGACCGATGGAAACCGAAACTTTCAGCGCGTCGAAACTCCTTTAGTCGTCAATTGTGCGTCGCTTATCAAATTTTGACGCTTACTGGTACCAGTGTTATAGTGTAGGTACCAGTACCACTGTACTATAATTATTATTGTCTTTTTATTTCAATTACTACTACAATTCCTAGTTACCATGGTAACTGACTCTCAGTATGACTAAGAAAAAGTACAGGTAAAAATCGAGTGTACGATTTCAGTATGTACCAACAAACAAAATTTAACATGTTCAGGTAAGTTATGATTACGGTTCGGTTTGACACCAAAAAATGAAACAGCATTATGTTGTTTTAACAAATGACTAATCTTTTTCAGGTATCCTTCTCATTTCTTCATATGCCCTTTAATTGCATTTAGAGGGTGGGTTAAAAATTTCGCCCAGGACGTTGCTAGTTCTAAAACCGGCACTGACGGCACAATAATTTACTTCTAGTGGTCTCGTTGGTGACCTATGCTCGCATCTTACAAGCTACTTGGCAGGGAAGCAAATGATTTATCTACACATAGGACCGGGATCAAATGGAAAAAGGTTCGGAAAACTGCTAAATTTTTATCTCGTCTACTCCACCACGATAGGTAAGTAATTAACTGTCTCACTTGCGCGTGCTCAGAATCCTTCAGTTTTGTGCTTTTACTCATTTGGCTATTCATTTTCATGTCTTTTTTAGTTTATTGTTTTTTCACCACTGTTACACCTATTTATACCACCAAAGCGTCAGTGCTCCCCATTATCTTGTACCTAGAAGCTAAAGTCGGTACCCGTGTGGTAGCAGTGTTCAATATTTCAACTGTAAAATCTCTATGCACCAGAAAGCTTATACACCTTCCTCGTCAGGGTGTTTCAAAGATGTCAAGAGTGTCAGAAACTAGTGTGTTTGTATAAAAAGAGTAATTAATGTTAAGGAAGTTAGGCAGGTCTGGAAATATCATGACAGTTGGAATATAACCCTATGCCTATCAGCAAGGGACTTGGCATGATGATGTATATGTATTAAATTTACTTATTTTGACGCTAAGGAAGAAGGCGTTTTCTTTAATACAAGCTTTTATTCGACTTCCTTCTCCGGGTAAAATCTCGCTATATAAAGATCAACTTCACGGTTACCGATTGTATGTGTAAGAATCGGATAGTAATACAAAATTATTATGTGTAGCTATATTGATGATGGAACTGGAGGTGGCTATCAAAACTCCTGAAATTCCTATCCTTATCCTATCTTGATTTGGGCTCAATGGATACGTCACGAAAAGTGTGGTGGTCTCCGAGCACTCTGTGGTCGCCCAGCCCTTTGTGGTTTAGAGATCTGGCGTCGGACTTGACTTCTTGAGGTCCCAGGTTTAAGTTTCAGGTCGGGTAACAAAAAAAGAAATAATGACTTCTTTTAATTTTCTAATTATAATAATGTTGCTCAAGATTGGATATGTACCCGGTTGGTACATATCCAATATCCCGGTTGGTTGGTAGGCTTTCCACCTTTCACATTGTGGGGCTTAGTCGTGGGTGCTCTGGTTTTGCTTCTGCCTACCACTTCGGGATATGGGCATGAAAATACTTTACTAATAGTCCTTCAACTCTACTGCTGGCAGCAGCACTTAAAAATAAAAGCTTGTCACAAATTAATGTTTTTTCAAAAACTTACTATAACTTTCCTATGATGATGTTAAATCAACATTGTATAGAAAGTTGGTTTTGTGTTGAAAACAATAATTATGAAAGCCGGCTTAAGATCAGCTAAGGGCTCGACTGGTTCAATAATACGGGTTCCACTGCGCATGCGCGGAACCTGGGGTGGCAACCTGTGAAACCGCCCCCAAACCTTTCATCAGTAATGGAATATGCTATATGTAAATACCTAACAGTCTTCCCCAGAGTTTCAGGTAGCTTTAACTATGATTTACATTGGATAATGGGTTTTTTATTGCAGTTTATTTTAACAATTTCCACAAATTATAGCCCCAATATCAGGTATTTAGATGGTTTTGTTATGGATATTAATAAACTAAATAAACACTAACAAACGAACAGCCAACATTAATAACCTATCTAAGATAAGAGATAGGACTACTTTAACGGCCAATGTTAATAACCTAAGACAAGAGATAGTGTTATTTTAGATTAGTCACCAGGCAACCACTATTATTTTTCAATAATTTACAAAAATATCTTAGCAACAAAACTCAAGTAGGTACACCTATCTCTATCTGTAAATAGGTAATTAATATTGGTCGTAGATTAGTAACAAGGCAACGATTATTTTTCAACGATTAACAAAAATAACTGAGCAACAAAGCTCTTCTATCTTTATCTGTAGATAGCTTATTGATATTGACCGTAAATGAACTGACATGGTCCAAACTTAACTATGATTTTTTTTCTTTCCAAAGAATCAGCTCCGGGCAATATAAGCACAACAAAAAAAATCTATGTGTTTACTCGTGATGCCAATACTATGACCAAGGGAAATAGGGACTCATTTTAATATATTGGAGTAGCTGACCCGGCAGACGTTGTTTTTTTATTGTGATTTTATTAAAAAAATGGGGTGAGTCACCCTTATCACTTTCATGAAAAATAATAGCCGATTTTCAGACTTACTGAATATGCATATAAAATTTGGTGAAAATCTGTCCGAGTCCGAATTTTGATAGATTTAATAATCACCCAATCCTAGCAAATCCTAGCAAATAGATATAATAATCACCCAATCCTATCGATATGGTATAGCTAACTTGCATGTAGGCTTTTAGGGAGTTGGTTTTTTAAATGTTAGTGATAGCTGTTTTATCTTTGGGATAAAAATAATAGAAAATTCGCAAAGTAACACGACTACAAAAACTATGTCCACCATAAAAAAATATGTTAAAAGCAATTGATTTCGATTTATTTATAAATGGTACCAAATAAGGATAATTGTATTAAGACCACCTAGGAAAGGCAGTTTTTAAAATTTTGCGGGGTTAAGCTAGTTCAGAATGTCAGAGGAATTTGCTCTTGAGCATTGTATTGAACCACACTTCAAATTATAAAGTTTCATCTCACAATTCGTTCTAAAAAATTAAGGGAATTTGCACCCAATTCCTATAGTTTTAAAAATGACTTTTCTGCTTTACGCATACTACGCATACGTGAACTTTAAATAAACATTTTTTTTTATTTTTGTAGTTTAACAATAGTGGCCTTTATTGGCTATTCGTAGGTTAGAAACTGTCACGAAGTGTTTAGTCATCACCCCATCGGCTGTGTCAACATTGAAAATTATTATACAGGGTGGCAGTGACAACTTTCAAAAATTGAAACCATAGACACAATACTGTGTTAAAATCTGAAAGAACGTTGCCAGAAATGATGAAAAAATACATACCTATGTTCACGCCAAGTCCCTTACAGGGTAGGCAGAGAGTATCGAGTGCCAGACCTCACGTTCCTGACAAACCTGTCTTGCTTCCATCACATTCATTACCCTTTTCATACCGCCGGTTTCGGAGACTCTTGACACCATTCTCGAAAAAAGTGATAAAGTAACAGTAACATAGTACAGTCGCTTTCTGTCCCTATGTGTGATTAGATCTTTAAAACTAGCAACGGGTTTTGATTGGTTTTTATTACTAGACAAATAATTCAAAAGGTTTACATTATTACTTATATAAGAACATAGAAGTTTGTCCACCCAAAGCTGGGACGAGGTGTAAGTAAAAATACAAAGTTTATTTAAATTTCAGGAAACACTAAAAACAAGCAATCTATTGTAAAACAAAGTTACGTGACGTGAGTAGTGACGACACTTCACCTGAACGAGACGTCAATAATTGCCCGCTGTGTTTAAGTTGTTCGCTTTACATTGCGTATTGTAAAAAAGCAAAGTCCACAGCAAGCAAACATGTATTTTAAGGTTCTGGCGATAATTAAACATCAAAAAAACAAGGTTATAATTACTAAATAACTATCTTTACGCCTGTATCTTCGAAGAGGTTACCAGAGGTATAACTACCAACAATTAACTGAAACTACTTAGGTTCACAATGTGGTGGAAACCTATCGCCAACCGAGCACTTCTCAAATTCCAGGCAAGGTTGTTGATACAAAAAATTGAAAAAAAAAACATTTTTACTTGCGTGACCGGGGCATCGAACACGGGATCTCACGTAGTCAACGCCAAACCCAGACCACTATACTATAATAGCGACTCAAAACAATTAAGATACACCTAAATGTTTCTCTGCTTTCTTTTGCGAAGTTCCTACAGCCTTTGTACCTCTCTCTACAGATCACTGCGACTCCAAGATCCACAGAGGGTTAGTTTTTGTTTAAAGTTTGAATTTCATTTAAAACCACTTTAACACAATATTTAATATATTTTACTTGTCAATAATTCTTAAGCAGTTTTTTGACAACATGCTATAGGTAATTAATCTTACTATATATAATTCTTCTGTCAGTGTGTATGTCACTGAACTCCTTCTAGACGACTGGACCGATGTCGACGAAACTTTTTGTATGTGTTCTAGGGAATTCGAGAATGGTTTAGATTCACAATTTGGTCCACTGGAAAATGATTTTTTTAATTATTTTTTTAATAATTAGTTGTTGATTTTAGAATGTTTCACGTCGGATCCGACAGACTGCGCTACTGTCGAAGCATTAATGTCAAGCGATACGAAGTTTGCTGGGTCAGCTAGTTTAAATATAAAAACAACCTACCTACTGGGTGGTAGAGTTTAACGACATCTTGCCCGGATAGGTTTGCGGTTGTCGTTTTTCGGTATATAGAGTAATTTTACATTAAGAAATACGAATAGCCCGGTGAAGTTGTAAAAACCTCGCGGTTAGCAACAAACTAGCTATTTGAAAAAAATGGAAATACAGAGAAATAGCTTTGTTACACTGTTTACTTCGGAATGTAGAAGGTTTATCACAGAAAAGGTATATTTTACAAGATAGGTAAATAACTATTTTAAAATAAAAAAAATGTAATATAACTTTAAAATAGTTACAATTTTTTTTTAACTCAACGCCACTCAAATATATAAGAACAATGGACGTGGTCGTTTCACCCGAATCGGGCGAAACTCAGCGGGCCAAACGCCTATTAAGCCGTTCGTGCCCAGGGTCGGTCAACAAAACAAATTAAAAACGAATATTTTTAATGTTATTATATTTATAAAAGAAAGTCGGGTTTGTTACAACAGTTATAACTCGAGATCTGTTAGACCAATTTTCATGGTTTTTGATTCGATGGATTTGTCTTCGCCCTGAATAGCAGAATACACCTTAAAATCAAAAAAACTATGAAAAATGAATCAGTCGTGATAGTTACACCGATTAGGCTGAAAATTGATAGAGAGGTAGCTTAAAACCGGGAGAAGGACATAGGGTACATTTTATCTCTTACAACAGCGAGGGAAAGTGACATTTTAATATTTCCCATACAAACTGAACGGGCTTAACGACGTTCACCGGAACAGTTAGTTTTCTAGTAAAAATTATATTTCCCAGGATTGGATATGTATCTGGTTGGCGAAAGGCTTGCCACGGTCACTCTGTTATAATCTGGTTTATAGGCTGCGGTAGCCGATAAACTTGCACAATAGCCCTTACACCGCGGCCATAGGACAGTGACGCACCTTAAATATCTACGGTGTCAATAGGCCACGACTGTCTCTTGTGCTTGTTCACTGTCTAATACAAAAAAGGTTTCTTCAAGCCTATATCTTCGAAGACGTAGGCAGAGGCACAACCCGAGTATTCACGACTAGCCGTAGGCCCTAAATCTCACAATGTATTAGATGACAAGCTGATCCCGGGCAACTTCGTTTTTTATGATAAGTTGAAGAAACGCATTTCCTTTTTTGTTGTCCGACCTAGTGATCAAACCCGGGACCTCAAGAATTTAACTCTAACGCCGGACCGAGTGGATTTAATAAAAAAAAATACCCAGATTTCAAACTTCAAACTGTCTTTATTTATTACAGATCAACTTAGCTTTAGTCTGTGATAATTAAGCAGACCTCTTAGGATAACGTAGGAGCATAATTAAGTTGATATATTATAGCCTGTATCACATTGTAATAAAGGCTATGATTGAACCACGGAGTACTTTACTCCGTGTTTATTAATAAGACGGCAGAGGTTTAAAATTAGACGAATGAAATACCGGCAAGAGTTGTGTCTTTAAATAATAATAAATCAGTAAATATCTCTCATCTGGTCAAACTCCATGACCGTATCAAAATATTAATTGAGCAAAGATTTTTATGTGGATTTTAGTCAGCGATACTAATATGCAAAAAATATAATTACAGTAGTACTATTTAAATTATTCGCTTCGGCTATATAGGTATATTTTGTCAATGTCAAGATTTAAAAATACGAATGTATTTTAAAGATATCTACTCGTATATAGAGTAGTTTTTTTAGATTCATTTAGATTTAAAATTTGGATTAGGTCAGCCAATTTAAAAATAAAAGTATGAAGTAAAGTTTTTTTTTTAATTTTACTTTTTACAAAAGAGTAAAAATTGTAAAGCCCAAGCGCATAATTTAAATAGTGGTACCTACTGTACTTTGGTAAACGCATATCGTAATACCTAATATCTAATTATGTAAAAGTCGTGTGTACAATACTTACAATATTTGTTCCGGCTAAACTCTGAAACTACTGAACATAAGGTGATAGCCAATAAAATGGTTAAGTACATTGACACGTTTAATAATTAATCAAAGTACATATAATAATTAAGCACAGTAAAACTGCAAAAATCTACTCCAACTAAATTATTATGGTAAGTAATATTCGCGATTTTATTGTTCTTTATTTTGAAGATAGCAAAGGATTCCGAGACATACTAGTACTACTACTAGATTACTAGATACTAGTACTGCTATTAGACTACTAGTAGTAGTTTTGTGTATAATTGACATAAAAACTTAATAAAACTAGTCGAACTACCTTGGAACCTTGACTTACGTTATCAAAAAAAACACCAAAATCGGTTTGTAGTTGGTCGAGTTATCGTGTAACAAACATAAGTACAAAAATATATGGTCGAATTGAAATCCTTTTATGGAGTCTGTTAAAAATACAAATATGCATTAGATCGCCTCGTTGGTCGAGTGGCTAGCGTACACGCCTAACTACACCGACCAACCCCGAGGCTCAGGTTCGATTCCTGACGGATTGGATTTGTGTGATGAATATTTAGATATCTGAATTTCCGGGGCTGGATGTTTATTAAATTTATTCTGGCATCATATAGAGTACTCACATAGAGAGAGACTCATATAGATTATTTCTTCAAATTAGTATCGTTAAATAACACCCATAACACAAGCATATAATTTGCTTACTTTTGGGTTAGATTCAATTTGTGTAACTTATCCAGGGATATTTATTATTATTATTTATTATGCATACAAACGCCTACCTCTATCGGGATTGAAACCTCCACACGCATGTTAGATGGCGTTAAGCACGCCTCTGGAACGACCAACCGGAATGATGTCTAAAAGAAAAACTTCATTCATATTTTTTTAATGACTAAATTGTATTAGGAGAGTCTTAAGGAACATCCCCACAAAATCCTAATCCGCATTGTCAGATACGTCGCAATAACAGTGACTTGTAAAACCCACAATAGGATTTAGAAGTATGGCCATTGTCGCAAATTGGGCATTCGCAAAATGGCCATGGGCCTATTCAACGGGCGTTATTAAAACATGACGACTTGTCAAAACTGAGGAGATTTGGTAGGCGACAAGTGACGGGCATTGTTTAGGTCTTTTGAAATGGGTGTGGGCCATCTTACACCTACGTGGAGGCTTGAAGGCGAAAGGCATTCTTGGTGATGTTTGCCGATCGGATTGTCCAGACATATAATCTTAGAACTTAAATATTAAGCACGCCTTCCATTCATGGATGTTGAAGGCTCTGGGAACCATAATACGTGTGATAGCCAAGGAATTTTATTAGCCACCACAAACACTATCTTTTACTTTTTAGAAGCTTAATCACAGGGTAAAGAATATGTTGACTTATGAGGTCTCGTGTTTGGTCTCGTTTTAATACAGCAACTACCAAGTTCAGAGAGTGTTGGTTATTAATCTCTACCATTTTTTAAAGTATCTTTATTTTAAATATATTATCTTTATTTTGTTGATTTTAGAGTTAGAGTAGAGTTGATTTTAGACAATCAACAAAATAAATTATCTTTATTTTGTTGATTTTAGAGTTCCCATGTTGGCTTTCGTTTCAAGAATACATCAACTACCAAGAGTACAGGCTGAAAAGGTAAACTTAAGCTTACTAATCACAATTACCACATCCGTGAATATGTGGTAAAGTTTGAACTATATTCTAAATTAATTAACTTAATCAAAATAATGATCAACTTTAAAAAAGGAAGAGGTTTTCAATTTAACTGAATGTTTTCCGTGCTTGTTACTCGATTACTCGACCGTTAACAAACAGATTTTGATGGTTCTTTTTATTACAGGCTAGCGGCTCGCCCAGGCACAGGTGTAAACATACTACATACATAATATACATATAAACCTCCCTCTTCAATCACTTTATCTATAAAAGAAAGACATCAAAATCCGTTGCGTAGTTTTAAATATTGAAGCACAAATTATTCAAAACTAGTCATGTCAGGATCTTGAGTAAAAGCAGATTTAACTACAATACACGTTACACTAATTTCTTCATAAATACTTCACTTATGCACTTTAAACTTTTTAATATTGAATGTCATCTATACATATAATTAATGTGTAGAAGGGTCAATTCTGTACATTGAAAATATTGAAAAAATAAAAAAAAATTGTCTGTCTGTCTGTCTGTCTGTATGTTCAGGCATCACGTGAAAACTAACTGTTCGATTTCGATGAAACTTGGTATAACTATAACTTATTATCCGGGGCATAAAATGGGATACTGTTTATCCTGAAAAATACGTAGCAAAAAAATAAATCTTAACTTTTCAGTTTCATCAGGCGAAGACCAATATCCGCTCAGACGGAGTCGCGGGCGGAAGCTAGTGTATAATATAAATTCAATAATTAGATACTAATAATTGCAACCATCTTTTCTGTCATGGTGCCAAAAACCCTACAGGCTATTTTTAGGATATTAAAACATTGTGAGTAACAAACAAGATTTATTAAAAAAATTAAATGTGTCAGATATAACTATTGAGTTCATGTCAATAAAAGGATTAAAGAAAGATAGTGAGGAGTACGGAGTGTGAACCATTCTAAAGGGTTGAGCGGCGCCAGAGCACGTGGCTGTGTTGATACAGTGTCGTCGCGGCTAATTACTGATTTATATGAAGCAAGCCAAAACCCAACTACGTGGTAAAAGTGAGGAGAGATCCGCGTGTTTAGGAATAAATAAAGGTATAACCAATAAAACCAATTAAGTGTCTGAGTACGAGCGGAAATCGCCCTTAAAGGGATCCGCAGTAGCAAAATTAGTTTTGGACTTACAAGTACGAGCATTATGTTGAGCGTTAGTCCCCAAAATTACAACAACACAACACACAATTACATTTTGTTTTATAGAATTTATATAAATAACAAATGAATACTGGGAGAGTTTGTTTTTTTACCTATACATATTTTAAAACAAAATTTTAAAAATCTCAATAAATTGAGAATGAAAAAAGGGTGACATACGGATCATAGACGAACAGGCGCACACTTCGAATCTACTAGCAATCAAATCAGCATTTTTTTTCCGAAACTATAAGAACTTATACTCTTGAAACTTGGTAAGTAGATGTATTCTGTGGCCCGCATTAAGATGTTTACTCAAAAACAACATTTTGATTTTTCTCCACACAAACTGAACGGATGGAACTTAGTTTGACGAGACAGCTCGTTTTAAAAAAAATATTCTACTTGCTTACTTAATTGATCCAGTTGCTTTAGAGCAGTGGTTCTCAAACTTTTTTAAAGACGGAACCCTTTTGGGAAGCGAAATACTTGATGGAACCCTACAATAAAACAATTGATTTTATAAGTGTATTCTTTATAAATCAGAATAATAAAAGTACAATGTAACAATTACTAGTTATTATTTACTTCACCAATTGCCAAGGACAATAATTGAAAACATTAAAAAAGAAAAAATCTAACTAGTGGGAGGTATGAAACTGTTTTTTATTTTTCATCAATTGGTTGATATCAGGTTTGATGGAAGAAAGTTGGAGTCTCATATCAGCTTCGGCGTCCAGTCTATTGCGATATTTTGTTTTCGTGGCTGCGTAGGTAGAGAATCCTGTTTCCCACAAATATGTAGTTGGGAACGGGAGAAGAATATCCAGAGCTATTTGGCCAAGCATTGCATATTCATCTTGGATTTTGCACCAAAAATCATTGAGAGGCGTCGTTTTGAACAGTGACTCCATACTTGTGTCTGATGACATTTCTAAAAGAGATTCATATATCTCGTTTGACATGTTTTCAGGCTTTTCCAAGTTGGGTATAAAAGAATTATTAATCCATGAATTCACTTTAATTGTTGTATTGTGTTCTTAGGGAAAATACTTTTCAAAAGATGCGCGCATCAAACTGAGATATTGGACTTATTCTTCAAACACATCATCTTCAAACATTTCTGAATCGTTTTCGCTAACTTTCTATTTCTTTCTTACCAATGCAAATGATCCAAAAATTTAATTTTCTTTTAAAAGCAGTTATTTTATTATAGGCCTGAAACACTGTTGTCTGTTTACCTTGCAACGATGAATTCAATTCGTTAAGTTTTTGAAAGATATCCGCCATAAAATCCAATCGAAACAACCAAGTTTTATCATACAAACGGTCCTTCAAATTAAAAGAAGTATCTGCTGCAAGAAACATTTGTAACTCGGCTCTAAGTTCAAATAGCCTTGTTAAAGTTTTACCCCGAGACAGCCATCGCACTTCTGTATGGAGCAGCAATGTTTTATGTTTGCTGCCATAATCTTCACATAATAATGAGAACAATCGGGATTGTAGTGGTCGTGATTTGATAAAATTAATTATTTTTACCGCTTCATCCATACTAATTTTAGATTTGACGGCATTTGCTTCATCGCAAGTGCTTGTCTATGCAGAATACAATGACTGGAACTACAATTAGGCGCTTTATTTTTCATTCGTGACACTGCTCCTGCTGTTTTACCTGTCATCGCCTTGGCCCCATCTGCACAAATGTCAATGCAATTGTTCCAACTGAGATTATTTTCTTCAAAAAATATATTTATTTTATTAAAAATTTCTTCCCGGTAGTGTTTGTAAGCAGCGGTGAACACATAAGCATGTCTTCTTCAAAAGAACTTTATATGGATATCTCACAATAACCAGCAGGATAGCCAAACCAGCGACATCAGTCGACTCGTCCATTTGCAAGGCGAATCGTGTATTTTGTAGACGTGTAACTAGTTCTTGTTTGACGTAGCTTGCCAGATCATGGATTCGTCATGAAACTGTATCGTTTGATAGCGGAACAGTAGAAAGATGCTTTGCAGATTTTTCATCAAGCATACATTTTGTTATGTCTAATACACATGGTTTTATTAAATTTTCAGCGATAGTGTGCGCTTCACTTGCTTGTGCAATGCGATAGCTAACTAAATATGATGCCTCCGTGGCCTTTTCGTTGATAGTTTGTGTTACATGCATCATATTTTTTTGACTTTCTAATAACTGGTCTTTTTTTGCGAATAAAAAATTCTTTATTCTTGTCTTTAGACTCGGGGTGTACAACTGTACACCCCGAGTCGATTTAGAAACTTCTAAATGTCGGCGCAATTTGGCAGGTGCCATGGAACTATTAGGAAGCAGTTTACTACAGAGCATGCAGAGAGGTGAGCCGTTGGAATCAACAAATCCGAAACTGATATAAGATTCATCATACTTCCTTCTTTTTGTCTTTGAAACCGTCGAGCTTGACGTCTTGGCATCATCTTCTGGATCGGTGATTGCTACATTCTCCGCGCGCACTGCTTTTGAACATTCAGCGTCATTAGAAGATGTTGCAACACGTTTAACACCTTTAAGCCAACGTTCCATTCTTCTTTATTTATAATGTTACACGTCAGGATAGTGGGGTTTAAACAATGCACAATCGTTACTGCGTATAAGAGACTAAATTTAGTACCTTCAGTGAAGAAATATATAAAACTGAGACAACAGAATACAGCAGGCAGTAAAACAATGAACACTCTTTTCTCGCTAGCGAGCTTGTAGGTAAGTAGGTAGTAACTTATCGCTTCGAACGCTAATCGTCAACTGACAACGCGCGACGCGTGATCGCTGCTTTTATAATTAGTCCTAGACTCGATCTCAAATATTCTCGAAAATACTCGAGTCGGCATCTTTGATAAACAAAAAGCAAAATCAAAGACAGAAATTTAAAAATGGCGTTGTAAACAATATCGACTTTATCCTTTGAAGTTAGGGTCGAAAGTCGCTTGTTGACAACTATAGCGTCTAATTCAGAGGCGGCTTTTATCAAAGAGACTGCGCACTCACAAGTATACTACCCGCTCGCTTTAAGTTTGCCACTGGCGATAGGTATGACGTCCGAAAAGTAGCGTCAGCAAAACATAATATAAAAATATTTTTTATTTAATTGTAACAATAAAAATTGTCTACGTACATATTTAGTTAAAACTATGATACATTGTAAATTTTGTTGTCACGTGGGGGAGGGTACGCGCATTCCACAGACCTGCAAACTTAGAGCGAACGGGTTGTACAAGTATAATATTGTTGATACCAAACTTATGAGATATTGTACCAGCTAGCGTTTTGTCCCGGCGCGGCCGCGGAGCGACTAGAGAGAGGTGTTTTGATTTTTTTTTTCAAAATTCTTGCGGAATCCCGACGGAGGTATCATGGAACCCTAGGGTTCCGCGGAACACACTTAGAGTATAGCTGCTTTAGAGTATTCTTTATTTTCTATAAGACATTTTTTATGATGTTGGAAGGCAAACAAGCAGGCGGATTTTTGATGGTACAAAATTCACCAAAGGTGGTAGTGGTGCTTTGCCAACCTGGAGAAGGGATGTTAGGTCTAGAGCAATGGTAAGGTTACCGGCTACCTTATATTCCAATCTAGAAAACGTCATGCCGTTATGGCAGCAGGTAAGCCAGTGATACCAATCCGGGTGAGTCGCTGCGAAACTCTACCACCTAGTCAGATGACACGGTGCTAGTGACGGCAAGCACGCTTTTTACGAGCTGCCTGGAAAGCAGATGGTATATTCTGCAAAGAAGCCCGGACCACTGGGAAAAACATAAAGTAATAGGAATTACTATATTATAAAACGCTTCTCTTAAGACTTGATACACACTGAAACCATAGTCTGAGTTAAGGCCGCACAACGTCACACACGGTTGCCATAAGCAAACAAACGCTGAACGGCACCAAGTTTAACCACGGCTTAAGACCAAACACTTCTTGATTTGAATTACTTTATTAAATCTTTTAAGTAAACATTGGACTCATTATTTATGAATACAAAAAAAAAAAAAATTTGCCAAGTGTGAATCGGATTCGGACATGAAGTATTCCGTAGTAGCAAACTTAGAAGCCTACAGGATATATTTTAAGAGTAACAGATATAACAGTATATTTAACTGGGTATCCCAAAATACCGCTAGTCGCCTCTGTAGTCTAACGGTCCGGCGTCGGACTTGACTTCTTAAGGTCCCGGGTCCGAACACTGGGTCGGGCAACAAAAAAACATTATAATGAGTATTTTCAATTATCTGTTAAAAATTACGTTGCCCGGGATTGGATATGCGCCAAGTTGCCACATATCACATTGTGGGACTTAGTATATTCGGCTAGTCGTGTGTGCCTTGGCTGTGCCTCTGCCTACCACTTCGTTGATACGGGCGAAAAAATATTAGACTACTCAAATATTTCTTCAGCCGAAAAATAACGGTTTTGACGGTTAAACCAATGAATCGATTTTGATCAAATGTTACATGCATGCAGGTAAAGACATGAGTTCAAACATGGTATACTTTTGTTCAACAATGAAAGGAGTGTACTGTGGGACCACCCAAAACTGCTGTTCGAAGTAACTGTTCTCTGCAAAATAACGACTTGGCAATAACTTTCGTATTCATTTTTTAAATTTCGTAAAAGGCGAGCATAGGCGACAGTCACTAACACAGTGACATCCTACCAGGTGGTAGAGTTTCGCAGCGACTCGCCAGGATTGGTACCATCGCCCTACCTATTCCTGCCGCCATAACGTGCGATGCTTGTCGTTAGCGTGTTCCGGTTTGGAATGCAAGAAAGCCGGTAAACTTACTTTTGCTCGATGCCTAACATTCCGGCCTCAGGTTGGCAACGCACCATTATCACCTTTGGTGTCTCTAGGCGTCGTGAATTTCTTACCATCAGGAATGCGTCTGCTTTCCTGCTTTAACTCGGCAAAATACTAAACTTCAGCAGAGATAAAAACTTCATATATCACAAAAAACGAGCCTGTTGCAATTCGATGAAATCACTGAAAACTATAATCTGGTGAACACATGGTTACGGTACGTTTCCAACGATACGAAGGCTAGAATAGTTCATTATACAATTAAGGAAGAAAATCGTTATATTATGGTGATATTTTTATGCTCTAGGAAGACAAACAAGCAGACGGATTTTCTGATGGCAAGAAATTCACGCCGCCTAGCGACATCAAAGTTGGTAATGGTGCGTTGCCAAACTAGATTATATTTTTACTATTAGTATTGAAAAAAGACAAGGCAGCTGAGTTTCTTTTTCGGATCTTCTCAGTGTGTTGATTCAGATTCGCTTGTAGTTTAAAATAATGACAACGTGCACAAGTACAACTTGTATGGTTTATGTGAATATAGTACTTTTTTGATTCTCAGTCTAACCTAAGGGCGGGACGGATTCTGTTAAGCCTTGAACAAAAGTAAGTGCACCGGCTACTTTATCCTCCGAACCGGAACACATCAACGGCAAGTGCTGACGTTACGGCGGCAGGAATAGAAAAGACGGTGCTTCCAATGCGGGCGCACCGTTGCGAAGCTTTGCCATCTAGTCAGATGTCACGGCGCTAGTGACGGTAAGCCTATGCTCGCCCTGTACTAACTGCCTGACAGGAAGGCAGATTGTTTATTCTGCAAAAGGAGCCCGGACCATCACGAAAGGCAGGAAGACGGATTGTCTATTCTGCAATGGATCCCGGACCAACACGGGGAGGCAGAAAGGCAGATTATCTATTCTAGATTAAGAGATACTCGTAGCTTAAATAGATAGATGTTAAAGGTGCGCTATACTGGGAGTTAAAGCAAAATCTGCAACTGGAGGGTTACAGGAACATAGCACTGTCAGTACTGGGGACAGGAATATGTAGTCTATATTTTCTGTATCAATATACATGCAAAAGTCTGCTAGATAGTCTTTTACAGCTAAACCACTAGACCGATTATAATGAAATTTAATAAGCATATAGTTAAAGACTCAAATCATTCAAACTTATACCACTTTTTAAAAATTAAACCCGAAATGACTTTAATAAAACAATCCGCGACTTTGATTAGATAATAACGTAGTATACGTTAACAAAGTCGAGGTATGTCGCTAGTATTATATTAAAAATTTTCAACAATGTTGACGAAGTCGAAGTAAACTGCTAGTATTATATCACTACATAGTATAAAACATAGTCGCTTTCTACCCAACGGATTTTGATGCGGTTTTTTTGATTAGATAAAGTGTTTGAAGAGAAAGGTTTATATGTACATTTTTTACCCGTGTGTAGTGGGGGCGGGCCGCTAATTATGAATAGCACTAAAGTTAAAAAATATCAAATATCTCCACGAAATCTGCAAATAAAGTCGCTAAGAAATATCTCAATCATGTCAGCGTTAAAAAAGTCCACATCTAAGTCAACCCTTTTAATCAGAGTTACGATGCCACAGACAGACACACACAGATTATACTTATACCCCTCTTTTAGGTCGTAGTTAAATAGATAGCATGTGAAGTTTAGTTTATATGTAGCTTCTGAAATATGAGGCACAGGGTCCTCCCTTTTTTTTTTTATTTGCCAATACGAGTAGAAGTAGAAGTATTATTTTATCTGTGGTACTACATTACCCTACAACTCAAATAAAAAAGTCCATATGATACTCCAGGTCCAAATGTAACACTTAAGGGGGTCCCATCGAAATATTATTTTTTATATTGTTTTCCTAAAATAAATATTAATACAAACAAAACCATATGCTGTGAACATAGAGATTTTATTTCTGTAAATTTCCAAGCAAGTTACGCCCTTCTTTCCCCGTTTACCGAATAAGGGGTGATGTGTTTATACAATGGATATTTGTGTGTGTATTTAATGATAAAATAAGTCTTCCAACCGAAATTAGGCGTGGACTGTAAATCCAAATTGCAGCTGTTTGTTCGCTGGAAACACCCGACGGCTAAGATCGATACCAATTCTTTCAAGTAGCAAATTGAAACTTCTGAGGATTATTTGTTTTTTTATGTTGATACATTTTATGTTACATGTAAAGCTGTTTGTAAGTGGTAGGACAAATGTATGTAGGACAAAAGGATATTTAAAGGATTTTTCTATGATATTAGAAGGCAAACAAGCAGACGGATTTCCTGGTGGTAAGAAATTTCCGCCGCTTAGAGACATCAAAGGTGGTATGGTGCGTTGCCAACCTGAGGCCGAGATGTTAGGCCTCGAGCAAAAGTGAGTTTACCGGCTCCCTTACCCTCCGAACCGGAACACGTCATGACGTAATAGGTAAGGCAGTGGTACCAATCCGAGTGAGCCGCTGCGAAACTTTACCACCTAGTCAGATGTTACGGTGTTAGTGACGGGAAGACAGATGGTCTATTCTGCAATTCTTTGCAGGTTTCTGCCCGGACCAACGCGGGGACCAACCAATAACAACATATCTTATATAAAATTCTCGTGTCACAGTGTTAGTTACTACACTCCTTCCAAAGGGCTTTACCGATTTTCACTAGGTTTTATATGCATAATCAGTAGGTCTGAGAATTGGCTCCATTTCCTATTTTTTATACACCTAAGTGATAAGGGTGACTAACCTCAATTTTTTAATTACAACAATCACATAAAAATTAGCAGAACAACGTTTGCGGAGTAGCTAGTATTTTTTAAAGATTTTCTACTGGAATAAATTTAAACAGAAAATAGGTACTTTCTTAAAATACAAATAGGTACGGTGCAGTAAAACGCTTAGAAAAAGAGAAACGCATTCTTTTTCTAAAAACGAATTTTAGTTACTCGACTCTAAAAAGACCGTTTTGGTAGACCGTATATTACGTAACTTTTGCTTTTCACTGCTACGATCCGGTTTTGACGAGTATTTTTCGAAGATATTTCATGATTCACGGTCAAGTTTCAGAGGTAGTCTCATATAAATTTTATTGAAGTTATACTTCTTTTGGCGCGTTAGGAAAAAATGATGAGGGTAAATTTTTACGATGCGCGCGCACACCGTCACGAAAAACCGACGTGATGAAGTTAGCTATAGATAACATTTTAGTTTTTCAAAAAAAGGTACCAACAAAGTAAAAGTAAGGACATCTACGTATTTTTGCGTGAGAACTGACTTCACTGTATTCACAATATTTCTTTATTTCTATGGTTAGTGTAATTTTGTCTACAAATGTAAAATAAGGCAAAAGATAAAATTTTTAAAAAGATTTTTATCTTATTACGCCGAAGAAGTATAACTTCTAACGCGTGTACATAAGTAAGTACACACACATTTTTTTATATCCAGCTAGTGGTTTTTGAGGTATACCTAATAATGCAATTTCATCTATGTTGATGTCCTCCTTATTAATGACGACGACGATATAAATGACAAGTTTAAGCATCACTACATAGTATAAAACGAAGTCGTTTACTCTGTCCCTATGTCCCTTTGTATGCTTAGATTTTTATAACTACGCAACGGATTTTGATGCGATTTTATTAATAGATAAAGTAATTAAAGAGGAAGGTTTATTTGTATATTTAATACCCGTGCGAAGCAAGTATTTAAATAAATATAACTAATATTATAACTGAAAACGAATAGTGAGATGTTGATGAAATAATTTATATTGGGCTTTTCATTCTCTCATACATACTTAATTAATGTACGGAATCCAGTTTCAAAATTTCGCTAATACAAATCCACTCAAATTCAGCACGGAAATAAATACTGATGTGTGTCGCAGGTCATGGATTTGGTTGGATTTGCTTCGTTCTAATTTTTTTAAACGGAATTCCGTATCAAAATTCCGAATGTATGTACGTGACAGACCTTACTCAGCCTAAATTATTTAATTGAATAAATTGCTGCGTATTTAATAGAAGTTGGAATAAGTTGTTCGCAGAGTCCTTTTCTTTTTAAGAGTTCCGTAGGCATATGTCATAAACGGATTTTTTTTAAAATCCAAACTATTATCTAGTATTTATTACAATATTGAAACTTTTGTGAACTGCTTTAAGATTTTTTTTCAAAACTGAATATGAAACCAATTTTTATATCTGGTTATCTGGAAATAGATCTTCAAAATGAAGTTCCTACTTTTTTTCAAATACAATCTTTTGAAAGATAGGCACTATAGATTTTTGTCGCCTTTCCCTATCTAATTTTTCAAATAAAAAAGTGAAAAATAAAATCACTCTCATTCGGCTCTGATAGCTTAATGAAAACCTTCAGTGAAAATTGGTTATAAACGACGCACAGTCAGAAGCTTTTGACCAAATTTTTAATAACCGGAAATAAATCTTTGCATTTACGCAAACATTATAATAAACGCTATTTTTGATGACGAAAAATTGTAGTGGTCTTTAGCGACATATAATCCAATATTTGTACTTAACATATACATATATCCCTAATTCCTTCAAGGACGAATCCAACTCACACTTAATTACTAATTTGTTTTCTGTAAAGTTCGCCGGCGTAGAAAGTCGATTTAATTGTTTATATCGCTATGCTACCGCACTTGAACTATCGGAATAAAAAAGTTTCCTACTGATTGCCAGTATATTTTTATGATATTTAAAGGCAAACAAGCAGACGGATTTCCTGATGCTAAGAAATTCACGTAAGTTTACCGGCTATCTTATCCTCCGAGCGGCACGTCAAGGGCAAGCATTGACATTATGGCGACAGGATTAGGTAACGCGGCGGTACCAATCGAAACGGTACAAAGCGAAACTCTGAAAAAGAGACCGGACCATCACAGGGAAAGTGCCTCTAGGCGGCGTGACTTATCGTCAGAAAATTCGTCTGCTTGTTTGCCTTCCAAAATCATTAATAAAACATTCTAGACACTAATTATTCATTTCACTTGTACTTCTTGGTTAGACCTGGAAAAATCTTCATTCAAATTTCTTCAATGTGGACAGGAAATATTCATCTTATTTGCACATTCAAATCAACATATCAACTTCAAAAGCTCTAAAGATATGGAGCGATCCGTACGTAAATAAAAAAAACATCCTTAACGCTCACTTTAGTTTGTCGCCCTAGTTAATTATCCTTTTAGTTTAATCGACGACGAAATGAGAAAGGGCTCATAAAGGGGTTTTGGAGGAAAAAAAGACAAAATGGATGTAGTTTTTTCATAATTTTTGAATTTCGAATATACGCGATAAAGTACTCTATGGTATAAATTGATATGTTTACTGTAATACAGACTATGTATATAAGTATACTATATACTTAGTCTGGCCATAAATACTGTTACACTTAAAAATAAAAAAATATTACATTTGAATTTCGAATCTGTCATTTTTATACGATTGTTCATTGTGTTTTCTCATTTTGGCGCCAATACATTGTACAATATTTTGCGATATTAAAATGGAGTGGGGTGATAAAGAGAACCGAATCGCTGTGATTGCATTACACAAAGTAGGTATGGAGCCAAATGCAATTTTTAAAACTCTCCATACACTTGGTTTTAGTAAAATGTTTGTGTACCGGGCTATTAATAGGTACAATGAGACTTCCTCTGTTTGTGACAGAAAAAGATCTGGCCGTCCACGTAGTGTTCGTACGAAAAAGGTGGTCAAAGCAGTAAGGGAAAGAATTCGAAGAAATCCTGTCCGAAAGCAAAAGATTTTATCTCGGGAAATGAAGATAGCACCTAGAACCATGTCGCGTATTTTAAAAGATGACTTAGGACTTGCAGCCTATAAGAGACGCTCTGGTCATTTCTTAACTGATAATTTAAAGAAGAATAGGGTCGTAAAATCGAAACAATTACTGAAGCGGTACGCAAAGGGAGGTCACAGAAAAATTTTGTTTACGGATGAGAAAATTTTTACAATTGAGCAACATTTTAACAAACAAAATGACCGTATTTATGCTCAAAGCTCTAAGGAAGCTTCCCAATTAGTCGACAGAGTGCAACGTGGACATTATCCAACTTCAGTGATGGTTTGGTGGGGTGTTAGCTATGAAGGAGTGACTGAGCCATATTTTTGTGAAAAAGGTATCAAAACATCGGCACAAGTGTATCAAGATACCATTCTTGAGAAGGTAGTTAAGCCCCTTAACATCACCATGTTCAATAACCAAGTATGGTCCTTCCAGCAAGACTCGGCGCCGGGTCATAAAGCTCGGTCCACGCAGTCTTGGTTGGAAGCGAACGTTTCGGACTTCATCAGAGCTGAAGACTGGCCGTCGTCTAGTCCCGATCTTAATCCGCTGGATTATGATTTATGGTCAGTTTTAGAGAGTACAGCTTGCTCTAAACGCCATGATAATTTGGAGTCCCTAAAACAATCTATACGATTGGCAGTGAAGAATTTTCCCATGGAAAGAGTGCGTGCTTCTATTGATAACTGGCCTCAACGTTTAAAGGACTGTATTGCAGCCAATGGAGACCACTTCGAATAAGCTTTTTATATTTTTAATTGTTGTATATTTATGTATTAAACTAACACACTGTAAAAGTAATATATGTTATTTGCAGTTAAAAAAATATTTTTTTTCTTTATTACAATATTTATGGCAAGACTAGGTATATAGTCAAAAATAAAGAACATCAGTTACATACTATACATACATACATACATACATATATACATACATACATACAGTTACATACTGTATTAGTATATTTTTTTCTGTTTGTTTTATTATTTTACAACCAACAAGCCAATTTTGTAACTTGTTCATAATATTTAGCTTAGTTTTTGATGTTCTTTATTTTCGGGATTTAGGACCTAGTTTCTTCAGGCTTATATCTTTATCTAATATATTTCTGAATAATGTAGGTAGGTACGTATATAATATGTATAGCAAGTACTTCACTTTTCGTTTTTTAGATCTATCTTATCTATAAAATTTGATTTTATTAAATGACATGAAGTTGAACGCAATAACTATACATATAATACATACAACATTACCTATTATTAACTAGCAATTTATTTCCACTTATTACTGCCTGTGTTATTTTTAACGTCTCTGAATACGGCCGTGTACTTATGTATATTCCATAACCATGTGAAGCCGGGGCGGGCCGCTAATATTATATAAAAGAAAGTTAGTTACGACATTTGTAACTCAAGAACCGCTGAACCTATTAGCCTGAAAATTAATAGACACGTAGCTTAGAACCTGGAAACGGACGAAAAGTATCCTATTACTTGTTATCCCGTTAGACTGCGAGGAAACTAGGCAAAAGTCAAAACAGCTTTTAATTTTTTCCATGCAAACTGAACAGGTGCAACGAATTTCGCCAGAACAGAAAATTTTATATATATGTAAAAGTCGTGTAAGTCACACTATATTTTATAGCTCAAAAACGACAGAATCTATTTAGCTGAAAATTGATAGTGAGTTAACTTAGAACCCGGAGACGGACATAGGATACTTTTTATTTCTTATGCCCGGTTCCTATATTCAAAAAACGAGTCGTTTTGATTACGGATGGTAGTATTTTGTACGCTTAGTAAGATTACTAACAACGGTTGCTCGTTTCCGACTATTGATTCTAAACATTTTTTGAAAATATTGGTAACGCTCCGTTACTTTTGAACAAACTACGAATGGTTTAGCTGACGGATTACGATTCGTTGATTATAGGAACCGGGCATTAGACTGCGAGAAATTCATATAAGCTGAATCGGTGGAATACAGCTCGCCGGAATTGCTAGTGCAGTAATAAAAATATTTTCAGAAACGTTCGCAAGTCATCCATTCATTTCCTTCCGCAAGAAATTCGTAGTACTCCTTTGAAATCGCGCAAACCACTTTTGTATTCAATGATATGTCATCGCATCCATATTTTGAATGATCATTTGCGATATTCGTTTGATCAACCGAAGTGAAGAGAGATTGATGGGAGAAGTCGCAGAAACCTAGCCTCCATCTGTTTGATGTATTTATGAGAATCAAATTTGGCAACCATTGATACGGATATCCTCTTCGATATTAGTTTATATTTTTGACACATATCCGGGATTTAATGTAAAAAGTAAAAAAAAAGAAATACATTTTGGCGCAGTCCAATTAATGATTCCAATTACTAGATTATTCCTACAGTAGAACGTAAGTAGGTGGTAAAATGCTGTGCCTTATCTCTTAGGTATCTCTGAAGGTTCGGGTCACTACGACGTGCGTTATTTCTGCCGCCATAACGCCAGTGCTCTATATTGTCTATTCCATGTTTTAGGGTAGGACAGTCAATAGATTTACCAGGAGCAACATCTATGATATATATGTATTCAGATTAGCCATCATTTTATTTACATTTATTTTACAACATAAAAAATGACATATCACCACACACGTAAAACATGTATACTTTATTTTAAAGTTAGCTTAGCTAGGCAAAGCACCGGTGACATCATTAATTTCAGAAAAGAACATCACTAGTGAAGTTTAGAAAGAAACTTAAAAAGAAAATATATCAAAAAAGGAGTTGAATCCTCGACCTTCGCATAAAAAAAGTGATAAAATTTAACTTTATAAAATGTCACTAAATAAAAAACATCAGCTATCTATAAAAATATAAAAATTCAGCTATAAGCCTGAGAGTGCAAGAACAACTAACTCAAAACCACAAAATACATTGCACAAAAATTAATTTTCCAGACCATAACTGATTTCCAATGTCGAATTAAAATGAATACAGTTCATCCCCATCTTATTTATTGATACCAGCTTCAATGGAACGTTATTACAAAAGAGTGTATAAAATATGCTGATCCGTAGACAGTTTCGAATTAAAACCGCACCGAAAATAAAATTGAAAGGGGTTGTGGCTGTGTAGAAGCGATAACGCGGCGCCGGTGATGCGTGATCCTTGATCCGTTGCATACGTTCGTACAAACTGTGGTGAACAATGTACCTCTATTACGGAACTTTCGTCCAACAATCGAGTCGAAACGTGGTTCGTTCGATCGAAATCGACGTGAAACGGGTTACAGTTCTAGCAATTCACGAAGCGAACGGGCTTGAAATTTATAAACGTACTAATTTCCTACTAAGTTGCGTATAATTATAATTATTTGACTTAAGCTTAATTTTATTTTTCTAACCATACTGATTTCTGTTTTACGCACACTTTGATACAACATACATATATGTATAGGTGTTTATCACAAGTAAAACCCGCTTGCCTTCATGAGTTGTAAGCACAGTTGAACTTTAAAAACATTCCTCTTGCTAAAGAGGTATTCCTTGATTCCTTCATTCAATTTGATTCGTATTTGAACCAAAACTTGACAAATTCAAATTTCGAAACGTTGGACTTCAATTTTGAAGAAATATAATTTATTTCCATTTAATATTAAAGACTTAAATATTCTAATATTTTTTTCTGTTTTCCGTGTAAAAATATTTGTAGTAACTTTTAAACAAATATATAATATAAGCGTTATAAGAATTTGTGAAATTAAATTCTAACTTTTAATCTTTGAGCATTGTAGTTGAAAATAATTGTTATGCGAAAATCACCTTAGGCTTTACCTTCTTGTAAATTCTTATCGTTTATTCGACAAGATTCGCGTTTGTTTTCTGAACATTTTGCAGAAACATTTTCGAATCGATTGTACGAAAGCCCTTAATCTCCATAGTAGGATTTTCATGTTGCATACGCTCAGTTCAAGCTGAATGATGAACAATGTGTAGTGAACCAACCTGCACTAATCCCCGCATTGTGAAGCGCCCACGACATCACAACCGCGACCTACCGCCGCCACTTGCCTACTCTTCTACATTGTTTTCTCACTAGTATCCACTGAGTGGTTGATAAAATTGCGGATGAGACTCTTCCCATTAATGTTATAATCAAAAGTCAATTGAGGATTGAGAAGATATTTAAAAATATGTAAAGAAAACTAAAAAAACAAAATGTAAAATATATAATAAGTCTGCATAACAATTGTCTGTATAACAATTGCTACAAAAAAAATGCTCTTTGGATTGAATTGGATATCACATTGTGGGGTTAGTGTCTTTGGCTAGACGTGGGTGCCCTGGTTGTGCCTCTGCCTACCTCGCCGGGGGCGTGAAGAATTTTTTTTTCTTTTTTTATACTTTTATAATCATAATTACATATCCTCAACAAACATGTGTAAACTATAATCATCTAAACAGGTTAAACTTATTAAGGAATTTGAATTTAAATCATGCCTTGAATTAAGCCTAACACCATTTACAAAAAAAAAACTCCAAGCTTGAAGCAAGAGACAGAATTACACGTACTATGTCATTGCCTAAAAAAAATAAAAAAGAAGTCTGTAATATTAATGGCGGGAACATAATAAATCCTCAGGACACTAACCCATTTTATTGATGAAATTTGAGAAAAAATCGATAAAACTTTTAAAAGACCACCCCTGAAGACCTAGCAAACATGTATTTGAAATTATTGGAATTGGTACTTAATTAGGTTACAAATACACAAAAATAGTCAAATAATAAACTCTTTTTCATGTGGATTAAAACTGTGCCAGCATTGATATGTACTAAAAGGTAATTGTTGCATTATTTTCATAAAGATTTCTGTTTATTTTATGAATGACATGAATGGTGGGCGAGGGGACTCATTAAGAAACGTTGCTGAGAAAAAGTGACTGGTTTTGAATGCAGGGGGTATATTACTTGTAAACATTGTTTGGGCGATTTTGAACTCTAGCATTTGAATTTAGAATCGTTTGTTAGTTGTCAAAAAATGAGCGGCAAATCGAACAAAAAATTCAAGCCGGACGGACGGGATGAATGGTGTCAAAATGACATGTCATTTTTTGCAATTTTTTTTGCTTGACATACGCCGAACGTCGCAATGTTTTCGTAGAGGTAGATAATCTGTTTTATATGAATCGTGAAAGATAATAGTTTATTTTAATGGCAATTTGCAGCTTGGACATAAGTATTTTTATGAAGAAGAAAAAATGGGAGAAATGTTTTGGAACATGGGAGATATCGTTAGTATGTCTGAAACATTAGCCATGTGATCAAGTCTACTGAATACTCTATCTTCCAACACGGAATGCAATAATAGCGACCACTGACGCTACGATAGGAGGAATAGGTAAGGTAAAGGCACAAATTTTGACCAGCTACTACACAGCTCCACGACATAATTATAATTAAATCCAATAATTGATAGATTACAAACAGCTGGTGATAGGGTCGTTACATCATGCCACCATCAAACATTTTGGAATAGTGGTGCTCTAGTAAAAATGTCTTTAGGCGACGGCTCTTTTTTACCATCAAGAGAACTGCATGCTTGTCGAGTATCTATAAAAAAAGAATAACACTAATACTTCTGCACCGCTTTGTCAACTTAAAGTTTGAAACGTAAGGTAAGTATTCTAGCTACTTTCCAGTGGCAAACACTGACGTCAAGGTAGCGGGTAAAGGTAAAGCAGTGAGCAGTAAGTCTGGGTAAGTCATTTATATACACATATACAACTAGCGGCCTAACCCGGCTTCGCATGGTTACGAAATATACGTAGGTATAAACCTTCCTATTCAATCACTTTATCTATTAAAAAAACCGCATCAAAATCCGTTGCGTAGTTTTAAAAATTTAAGCATACAAAGGGACATAGGGACAGAAAAAGTGACTTTGTTTTATACTATGTAGTGATAAAACGGCATCAAAATCCATTCCGTAGTTTTAAATATTTAAGCATACAAAGGGACATAGGGACAGAGGAAGCGACTTTGTTTTATACTTCCTATATAGTGATACGGAAATAAGTAACTACACACATTTGTAAATTGTGTCCAGAATGGAGTTCCACAAAGAGCAAACGATAAAAAGTGTAGAAACTATAAATGAGTCCACTGCATTTTAACTTACATTTATAATTCATCCTCATTCTGTATATCAATCAATAATTATGAGATGACGCGTATTCGACTGATCATTCTTATATTCAATAATTCAAGAATGTTTATCATCATCAGCACCAGCAGCCGGAGGACGTCCGTTGCTGGACATAGACTATCACCAAAGAGCGCCACAAGTCACAGTCACTAGCTGCTTGTATCCAACGACTCAGCGACTTTGACCAGATTATCAGTCCACCGGGTGAGAGGTCGTCCAACACTACGTCTTCCAGTGCGGGGCCGCCACTCGAGTATCTTTCTTTCACAGCACTTGTCGGTACTGCGAGCAATGTGGCCTGCCCATTGCCACTTTAACTTGCTGACTCTCTCGACTATGTCGGTTACTCACTTTCTCTCGCGGATCACCGAATTAGAATTAAAAGAATGTTCAGTCAAGAATAAAACATACAAAGCCTATTAATTAATAGATACCTGTGTCTGTTTAAAAATTACAACATAATTGTTAAAATTGTAACACTAAGAGCTTACATAATAAAACTGCAGTTAAAGACACATTAAAATTGATTTCAATAGACTTGAAAGAAAATAGAATTATCGCTATGAAATAACGATGTATTGAACTTAATAAAAAACGTACAAAACCTTAGTCCATTTTTTCTGTTATCGTAGGTAGCGCCGCCGCTATGTTTTAAAGTATAATAGAAACAGTTTGGGATCCGACGTTGGCAATTGTGTCCATATAATTGTGATATTGTTAGTTTTTGCAGATTAAGTTGAGCCCCCATTGTTGTGCCTAGGGCACGGTGGCGCGCGAGGTGGATTATTCGCCACATTAGCCGCGGCAATAGATTCCATTCTGTGTGGGCTCAACCCAACCTGACAATTGTGCAATTCGCTGGCAGAATGATATTGATCTTTTTTCCATTCGATTTCACGTTTTAAAAAAAATATACCTGTCAATCAATTGTTTCACAAAAAATGGAACGAATGATTTGGAATGTTTTTTATTCGATGATTCCTTAAACAAAATATTTAGTAAAACGCTTGGTTGATAAGGTAATTTTAGTGCAGTAAAACTAAGAAACTTACTTAGATTTCATCTTTCTCACTAAGTTTGTTTCTGACCTGAAGTCCCAAAAAAATCGTGAAAAACTTATTTTTTTGTAGATGACTTATTGAAATCGGAACTGGTTTTATAATATTAAAATACTTATTTGCCAAAAAAAATAGGTATTTACATGCAATAAATTTGCATTATTTGTCACACTTTGTCACAACATGAGATGCTAATTTATATTTACAGGGATGTAATTGTAATTATAATATAAATTTTTATACATTTTATTATGATTAAATAAAAAAAATACAAAACAAATTTAAATTTTAATAATTGATAGACTACAGGCCCATGCCAAAAATATATGGGTCATATGAACCACCAGGTGACGTATATAGGATGATATAAGAGCATTAAATAATAAGATTCAGCACCATGCCGTCACCTGTAAGCTGTCCAACTGAGTGCAGGTGAGAATTCAAAAGTGCAGGTAGAGTAGGTAAGTCCGTTGTGGTCCCTTATTTTTGTACGGCATATTTATCATTGGAGTAAAAGCTGTACTGAAACAGTATGAAACTGATGCCGTACAGAATCAAGTGGCCAAATTTAAATTTAATAAAAAAAATACCCGATTTCTGGCACACCATTTTGTACGGCACTACACGCTTTCTTATTATTTGTTATAGTTCTATCGACGATAGCAATGCCGTACAAAAATAAGTGACCAAAACGGACTTACTCTACCTGCACTTTTGAATTCTCACCTGCACTCAGTTGGACAGCTTACAGGTGACGGCATAGTGCTGAATCTTATTATTTAATGCTCTTATATCGTCCTATATACATCACCTGGTGGTTCATATGACCCATCTATTTTTGGCATGGGCCCGTAGTCTATGAGAATCTACAATTCACTACAATTGTAGATATATAACTGCAGATGATCCCATATTAACTTTATCGTGATCCCACTACTGCTTTTTGAGATATATATTTAAAAAAATGGTCTGTGTTGACGATATCGTTAATAATGAAGTCGCCAACATGGACAGTTACTTTACTCTTTGTTCGTCCATATAACTGGAACCTACTAGTAGGATGCTGATAAAATTTATTTGGAAACATCTCGGAATCATAAATGATTTAGAAAAATTGGAAAAATATACCATTATTTTACAAAACAAATACTAAATAAAACATTTGGAGACTTTTTTTTGCAGTTTTACTGCGCTGTATTATACTACAATGTGATTTTTCGAAACTTGATCACCCGAAATGCGCGGATACTAGACAAATAAATATTGATAAAAAAAGGAATTAAAATGGGGCATATGTTCCCAAAAACACAGGTTTTTTTATTGTATCTCTGTTTCTTATTGATGTATTTTTTAAATAAGTCTACTCTGACAGCTATAAAGTACCTGTTAGATTAAAATCAAAGAACAATTTAAAACAGGAAAACCTAACGAGAAGTGTAAATATCAGAAATTTGTGACGTTTTTTAATTGCTCTGTAACTTTAAAACTAGGTCACTAGGTAACTAGGTTTAAAATGTACCTTAAAACATTTATACGCATATTTTATTATATTTTGGCAAAGTTCACGATTTTTTTATTTTATTTAATATAATTTGTCGCCTCTGTGATCTAGCTCTTCGGCGTCGGACATCTTGAGGTCCTGGCTCGATTGGTCCCGGGTCAGGTAACAAAAAATTACAATATGCACATTTATTTTCAATTTTGTAATAAAATAACGTTTTGCGGGATTTAATTTGTGCCCGATTACCTATAGGCTTGCCTCCTATTATATTGAGGGACTTAGTTTCTTCAGCAAGTCGTGGCCCGTGGGTGCCCTGGTTGTGCCTCTGCCTATTTCTTGGGAGATATGGGTGGGATAATACTTCATACTTTTACTTTAATCGATAATTTTTGTATAGTATCCGCACGTTTCGGTTGATTAAGTTTCAAAAAATTAAATCATTACATAGTATAAAACAAAGGCACTTCCTCTGTCCCTATGTCCCTTTGTGTGCTTAAATCTTTAAAATGTTTTTGTTTAATATATGAAGTGATTGAAGAGGAAGTTTTATATGTATATTTCATAACAGTACGAAGCCGGGGTGGGCCGCTATAGTTATATATAAAGACCATCAAAACTGCTGAATGCTAATTTCGGTTCCAAAAGATTAATTTAAGCTTCCGGACCAACATGTCATCTTTTTAAAATAAAATCATTCTTTTATAATAATGACCTAACCATAACAGTTGCTGGTCTCGTAAAACTTGAAGTCTATAAAAATGTTTGTTATTATTAACTTGCCGCATGCAAGTTTGTTTGCCGCAGTGTACCTATTATTTAATAACTATAGAGCTGCAACGTTTTAGTTTAACACACACACGGTTATGAAATATACATACAAACTTTACTCTTCAATCACTTTATTAAAAAACCGCATCAAAACCCGTTTCATAGTTTTTAAGATTTACAAAGGGACATAGGGACAAAGGAAGTTACTTTGTTTTATGCTATGTAACTATATAGTCATGTTTTGGATATATTTATTTAAAAACTATTAGTTTAATTCATTATTGTACACAAATTCAAACTTAACACAATACGCAAAATAGCTTTAAATTGAACCACCGACAAGACTTATTTGTAAGCTAGCAAAAACTACCTCGATCACGTTAGTTTTTAAACAAACAATTCATATCGAAATCGGTAAATCCGTTATTAAGTATGATGTCAGAAACAAAGACACACACAGAGAGATTAACTAATAATACGCCTCTTTTTCCCTAGGGCCATAGACATTTGCAGGTAATTTAAACCCGGGGATTAGTTTTCTCCCGTGTTGGTATGAGCTCCTTTGCAGAAAAGACCATCTGCCTTCCTTCCAGGCATCTTGTGAATGTCACTAACACCGTAACATCTGTCTAGGTGGTAGAGTTTCGCAGCGACTCGCCCTGATTGGTACCCCCGCCTTACCTATTTGTGTGTTCAGGGCTTGCCGTTGACCTGTTGCGGTTCGGAGGATAAGGTAGCCGGTCAAATTAATTTTGCTTGAGGTCTAACCTCCCGGCCTAAGGTTGGCAACGCGGCATTACCATCTTTGGCATCTCTAGGCGACGTGAATTTCTTACCATTAGGAAATCTGTCTGCTTGTTTGCCTTCCAATATCATAAAAAATAACAATAACTAGCTGACCCGGCGAACTTCGTACCGCCTTTGCGTAGCAATGATAGAAGAATAGTAGAAACTACTTTATTTTGTATAGCTGACCTATCTTACGTATGAGTACCTATCCAATTTGAACTGCAAAATTAAATGTATATTTTTCAATGTTTCTGAGAGATCTTCTTAATATTTTTTTCCGTAAGAACCTTCTCCTAATAATGACAAATACAACAAAAAAAGAATTAGTGAAATCGGTCCAGCCATTCATGCGTGATGCCGTGACCAAGAAAAACGGGTTTCATTTATATATACTAGCTGACCCAACAGACGTTGTTCTGCTATACGTTTATTGTGATTTTAGCAAAAAAATTGGGGTGGGTCACCCTTATCACTTAGGGGTATGAAAAATAGATGTTGGCGGATCCTCAAATCTGTTCAATATGCTCACAAAATTTTAAAAGAATCGGTCGAGCGGTTTCAGAGGAGTTCAATTACGCACACCGTGACTCGAGAATTTTATATATTAGATATAACTAGCTGACCCAGCAAACTTCGTATCGCTTGACATTAATGCTTCGACAGTAGCGCAGTCTGTCGGATCCGATGTGAAACATTCCAAAATCAACAACGGCTTATTATTAAAAAAATAATTAAAAAAACATTTGCCAGGAGATCAAATTGTGAATCTAAACCATTCTCGAATTCCCTTGAACACGCACAAAAACTTTCATCAACATCGATCTAGCCGTCTAGAAGGAGTTCAGTGACATACACACTCACAGAAGAATTTTAAATATAAAGATAAAAATTAAAATTTCAGCGTATCATTCATAAAATACCGTTTTATCCAGCTTTAGTGTCTCTAGCCGGCGTGAATTTCTTACCATCAGAAAATGCATCTGTTTGTTTGCCTTCCAATATCATAAAAAAAAATTTCACCGTATCATTCATAAAATACCGTGTTATGAATGATACCTGCCAAACTAGAACACGACTATGATAATTATTGAACTTGTATACCGACTTTAATTATTATATAAAAGAAGATTTTTTTATGTGAGATATCATCAAACCAGCACAAGGGTCTCTTGATGACACTATAGATGTTACAGGTGCGTATGTAAGGTCAAAAAAATTGACAAAATAGTTAAACTGGTGGATCCCTACCTGGACAAGTTACTGCACAGCACCCTAACTTCAGTGGTCATTACTCAGTATTAATTAGCAACATATTGACTTATTCGACCTCGCTATTATGCTCGCCTCTTAAAAGTTTCCTGGCAGAGGTAAATGGTCTTTTCAGTGGAACTGAACAAACTAGGGCAAAATGAGATATTTATTCATTGAAAAGTGACTGTGATAGATCCATATAAATCCCTACTAATATTATAAATGCGAAAGTAACTCTGTCTGTCTGTTACGCTTTCACACCTAAACCATCGAACCGATTTTGATGAAATTTGGTACAGAGATAGAATATACCCTGAGAAACAACATAGGCTACTTTTATTACAAAAACTGCTTAACCGATTTTCATGAAATTTGGCACACACATAGAGGGTAGCTTAGATTAACATATAGGATAGTTTTTATCCCGAAAAATGTTTTTCTGTGGGACCATTAACCACGCGGGCAACGCCGCGGACAACAGCTAGTAGGGCTTTATTTATAACCGTAGATAGTTTATTAAACTTGACGAAAACTGACGGATATATTAAATTGCCAAAATTCTCCATTTGAAAACGTAACGTGTATTTCCTATCTGTTGTGTTTCTTTAAAAAATTGATGGGTGACCACCACAGTGATCATCGCCGGCGGTCCCACCATACTTACAAAAATACCGTTTGTAATTAAATGTAACTTGCACTTTATAGACGGCTGCGTGCGCGCCTGTGTTTGTTTAGTTTCGTGTAGACGAGGTTTAACTGAATCTGGAAGTCGTAAATTCTCCGCACCCAAATTATGTCGTTCTCTCGTCAAGAATGAAGATACCTTATAATTTGCCTATTCGATTTTTTAAAAAAGCCAAATAATATGCT
Source organism: Calephelis nemesis (assembly GCA_002245505.1). Lineage (NCBI taxonomy): Eukaryota > Metazoa > Arthropoda > Insecta > Lepidoptera > Riodinidae > Calephelis > Calephelis nemesis. The sequence continues at coordinate 105,468 of NJDD01003775.1, read as the reverse complement.
AACTTTCTGAAGGGAACTTTTATACTAACTTTTTGCTTGAAACTAGCTGTTGCCTGCGGCTTCGCCCGCGTTTTCACAGGAACCTGTTGTGCGGTCGGTTAAAAAAATAATAATATTGGAATGCAAAAAACCAGATGGATTTCCTAATGATAAGAAATTCAAATTCAAAAAAAGTAATGGGGCGTTGCCAACCTGAAGTCGGGATGTTAGGCCACGAGCAAAAGTAAGTTTACCGGCTACCTTACCCTCCAAATCGGAACAAGTCATATCGTTATGGCGGCAGGAATAGGTAAGGCGGTGGTACCAATCCGGGCGAGTCGCTGCGAAACTCTACCACATCTAGCAGGATGTCATTGCGTCAGTGACGGTAAGCCTCTGCTCGCCTTTAACGAGCTGCCTGGCAGGAAGGCAGATGGTCTATTCTGCTAAGGAGCCCGAACCAAAAGTTTAACTAAAAATTAAAATCCAGGTCAGAATCTATTGATATTCCAAATTTCAGACAAATCCGTTCAGACATTCGAGCGTGGAAGAGTAACAAACATCCACACATACTCACAATCTTTCGCATTTATAATAATAGTAGGATGTGTCGGGCTTAGGCGAAAAAGTGAATTTTAATTACAAAACATAATATACGAATATATCACATCAGATAAAATCAATTGTTTTTACTAAAATCATAATAAATTAAAGCATTATTACCACCTTCGGTGTCTCTAGGCGGCGGGAAATTCTTACCATCAGGAAATCCGTCTGCTTGTTTGCCTTCCAATATCATAAAAAGGACCTTCTTAGAAGTAGGTACGCTCTTTTAAAAAGCTTTTTTTAAAATCACTTATGACGCAAAATCGACATACATAAAAATATAGAAGAAACATGTAATCTCCTCTTTTTCTCGAATTTATTAAAAATGCCAAGTTTTAAGTAATTACAGCGTTTGTTTTTGGAACATTTAATCTCCTCCATTACTAAAAGTAGGTTAAAATACAGGCTAATTATAGTGTTGGTTTTACACTACAGCCGTTTGGGCTATTTTTAATTTAGGCTCAACAAGAAAGAAGATTAAGTGCTTATGTGTTGTGAAAATTAGGCCTAATATTATTTTCCTGTCACATCTAATATACAATATACTAGTGGTCGCCCGTTGGTCGAATTTCGACCATAATAAATTTTAATATCTTGTTGATAAGAACGCCATCTTCATTTCTCAAGACCAACTACTTTGTTTTCAAACTTTTTTGTGCGCCATCTGTGATCGTCCCTGAAGCGGTAGGCTGAGGGAAAACCAGGGCACCCACAACTAGCCAAAGATACTAAGTCCCACAATGTGATAGGTGGCAAGCCAATCGCCAACTGGGCACATATCCAATAATTGGTAACATTATTTTTATTAGGAAATTGAAAATATGCATTTTCTATTTATTTTTTTTTTGCTGCTCAACACGGGGATCAAACCTGAGACCTCTAGAAGTCAAGGCCGACTCCGGACCGCTAGACCACAGAGGCGAAATTTTATATCAAATTCGACCTTTACAAGCTATATATGTCAATTATTATTTGTTAATGCTTTCAGTTTTCCACTCTATTTTCCAATTATCCAACCGAATGCGGAAATTAATTGGCGATGCTGTCAGAAGGGGAAGTTAGCACATAAATGGTATATAAGGGCGTGTGGGCAAACATCTAGCTATAAACCGTTTCACCGAACGCTTTGGGCGGCATTGGCTCAAACGAGGGTTGGCGGGAATAGGCAAATATTTGCCCTAAGGGCTGAGAAGCAGCCGACTAATTGTTCTTTAAATACCTCAGACCCACCCTTCGACAAACATTTTCAAAATCAATTTACTGAAGTCACGTGACTGTTTTACTCCTTTTTTTATAACGTGCGGGTAAATCGTCGCTTCGAGATGAATTATTAGTCCAATATTTGTGGGAATTCCTCAAACATTTGTAAAGTAAACACAGTTATTACCTACATAGAGATTTCAAACTTCTGAAGGTGATTGTCTTCGACGAAAACTGTTGAGGTTAATTTGGAATACGTTATCTATTTCGGTATTTATTTATATATATAATACTATATAGACGTATTGTATCCAATCTACTAGCCGACCTGGAGAACTACGCACCGCTTCATAAGTACCTATTAAAATATTTGCACACCAAAATGTGGTAGAATTTGTTGATATATTTAAATATTTTTGTAACATCTCATTTACACATATATTCCGTAAATAAATATTTTTCTTTCTTTCTTTCTTGATATTTAAATCTACTAACAGACTGTTTACTCTGACTGGGAAAAATTAAATATTGTTTCTTCCTATTTTCTCCGGTTTTCTCTACATTACTACCTTCTCCTTACGATAACTAACACAAAAAAATAGGAACATTGGACTAGTCGTTCATGCATGATGCGATGTTATAATTGTACATATTATGGTTTGCTATATTTTTATTTATTATAGTTAAAGTAAAAAAAAATTGTATATATGATGTAATATATTCCATTATTACGAGTATGTTTTGTAATTAAGATTCACTTGTTCACACAATACTAGATATAAATGCGAAAGTTGATGAGCATGTAGGTATGGATGTTTGTTACTCTTTTACACTCGAATGACTTAACGGATTTTTCTGAAATTTTAACACCAATAGATTGTGACCTGGATTATAAAATATGCTACTTTTAATCCCGACTGCACAAAGGAGAAGCCGCAGGCAACAACTAGTTTTTTAACCACCAACGGAAAAAGGGCATTGCTATATCGTTGACGTGTGTGTGTGTGTGTGTGTGTGTGTGTGTGTGTGTGTGTGTGTGTTAGGCTGTCTGTGGCATCGTAGCTTTTCACCAGGTGGAAGGATTTTGATGGTGTTTTTTATTTATTTTAAATCTGACGTGATCAAGATGGTTGTTAGCTACAGTTTATGGAGATATGTCCAGACGTTCTAGGTCATCAGCTCATTTGGAGCTCTTTCCTAAGCATCGAAATGGATGTAAAATACACTATGGGTATTTATTTCACATTTAAGCATAAATGTAAGACCTAACAGTTGAAGTTGCGGAGGTACAATTGCGATGGTTAGAGGATGAAGCTCGAAGATAGGGGACGTATTCCTGAAATGTTTGTCGGTAAACCCATCCTGCCTTATTAATAAACATGGAGTAAAGTACTCCAAGGTTAAACCTGATGTCAACTTAATTTCACACCTACCCTAAACCATGTTTATTAAGACAGATCGAGTTTGAACTCATTCGATTCGTCTTGTGGTCGTATTCGTCTCATTCTCTGTGGTCTAGCGGTTCAGGTAAGTTGGACTTGACTGCATGAGGTCCTGGGTTTGAATCCCGGGTCGGGCAACAAAAAGAAAATTGGGTTTTTCCAATTTTCTAATAGAAAAAAGGTTGCTCGGGATTGGATATGTATCCGGTTGGTGATAGGCTTGCTTCCTATCACATTGTGGGACTTAGTATCTTCGGCTAGTCATGAGTGCCCTGGCTGTGCTTCTACCTACCTCTTCGGGTATATGGGCGTGAACATGCTTTATTCTATAAAAATACAGGAGTAAAACACATAACCCCCTTTTTCAGTCGGTCAAATATCGCTTGCGATACCCCGCGAGTGAACGTCAAAGTTAATAGAAGATAAATCACCCGTATTACCTGTATTTATCTGTTTCGTAAACTTGGTGTTCCATTTTACGATGGCATTATAAAACCATGCTCCTATTTTTAAATTAAAATGAAAAATGGAATGTAAAACCATTAGCCCGCTGAGCAGATCGACATTTGTTTCACTGTCAGCATTTCTATTTTTACCTCGTCTATTTGTCACGGTTGTCTCATTTGTGCTCATGTTGAAGTAAAGATTTATGGTTACATAGAGGATATAATTTTATTGTTTGCCCTTTTAAATTCTTACGTGTGATAAAATTTCTATTGTGTGATAAATATGATAATTTTACCTTTTAGATGACTTGCATGACGAGCTGTTGGAGCTCGAGATCCTTGAGCAGTCAGACTGTTATATTTTATGCTAGCTACCTGTTCCGGATACGCTCGAATGGTAATTTTTTGATTATAAATTGAAATATAAGCTATCCCATCTTTCAAGTTGGATTAAAATCCACACGGTGTGTATTTGATTTAAATCGGTTAAGTAGTTTAGGAGGCCATCGCATACAAACAAAGTGACACGTAATTTATATATATTAAGATTTATATGAGTATAAATAAAAAAGTAATTAACTTTCGTCAAAATGTAAATAGTAATTTTCTTTGAAACAATGTAATGTAAGTATTATTTCATTATGCCTAGATACAAATTGTAACTTTCTTTGTAAGAAGCATGTAGTATAAAAGCTAATGTTTATAATGTTAATCAAATAAGTATTAGAATCAGTATCCTCAGTAACCTGCGACTTTTAAGAATTCTAACGTCAGTAACACATTTACGTCTGTGATGCAAGACTCTAGATAAGTAATATACTTATTTGACAGACGCCTCACAATTCCTACAATATACTGCTAGAGCCTGAAACCAAACTTTCAGTTTTCTATACTTGACTAAAGTCTGGCTGATGACGAAATCTTCGGATGTCGAGCTATGATTACTAAATAAGAAAATTGTGTAAAGTATTTGTCACATTAAATTTTTCAATATTCACATAGCTTTT